>JABCMJ010009888.1:0-13650 GCA_014822125.1 Arbutus unedo | reverse complement strand
CAAAGTGCCCTCCACCACTAGGGGTGGATTCCAACATTAATTTTGTACAGAAAAAGAAGGAAGTGACGTGTGCCATCCATGTGGTTAGTAAATATGTGTGTACATCCAGTTCAGGAAATGAAATCTTGGAGTTGATGTAGTTGGAAATGGTGGTACCATCAGTGGTACTAATATGAGTTGCTGGCAGTGGAAAAGAGAATGCATAATCCTTGAAGTTCCTATCTTGCATTACAACCCCAACTGCACCTGCCACAAGTGGGGGTTCCCCATTCGTCCACCTATCGCAAAGGACTATTTTACCCTTTACCAAGTTCGGGTCCAATGTGTTCGCAGAGCAATACCTGCATTTCCACAAACCATTTAGCAGCTGTTGGAAAGAGAGTTGGCCAATTTTGAAGTCTAATATTTTATGGACCTATATTTGTATTTGTATTTGTATTTGTTTTTAGAGATTGCGTATGTATTAGTACTAGCTAGAGTCATACCTGGATTGTGAACTGTTATAGTTTCCAGTAGCATTGGGTGCATCCCCACCATAGATCAAAGGATACATGTTCCGGGGCTCAAATGTGTTTATTGAAGTTCCCTACGTATGAGGCATACACAATCTTAGCAATAAAGCTACCTGTTTTTACTTTTATTTTATGTTCTTGCTACCTTAAATGACACCATTTTTATTTTTCTAATCTTTTTCTCCTTTTTAGCCTTTCTTAGCTATTGGGTGAAAAAAAAAAAAAAATTTGGACTTGTCTTGACAAGAAGACTCAATAAATTAAAATAGATAAAGATTTGAGCAAAGTTCACTCAAGATTAAAACGAGTCAACTAAGGCACATATTTTTAAATGTTTTTTTTCTTTTTTCGCTTTTTCTAGACACTCCAAACACGGATTTGGAGACCTGATGTGCCCGCCCAGCAGGAGTTGCTATGCACCAAAACTACAAATGTTTCACACTTCTTTCTCCTTAATTCCTTGTTTGGTAGCAAAAAAATAAATTATTCAAACTATTTGTTTCGATTCTTTTGACGGAAAAAAAAATAAAGAAATAACTTTACAGCTACCCAACTTTGAAAAAGAAAAAGTGACCGACACCGTTCATTTGAATACTTTTCGGTCGTGTTTTCTGAAAGTGGTTCAAATGAGCGGTGTGGTCACTAATTGTTAATTCGTTTTTTGGGGATTAAATAAGAAATTCATTGACAACATTTTATTTTTAAAATTCGGAGTTCACAGTTAATCTCAGAATAATTTTTCAAGTCAACGGTAAATTTTTAGGAACAGTATTTTTTCGAGAAAAAGATCTGTTCTACACAACGAAAAAGGGTTCGAATGAGCGGTATTAATCACTTTTTCTTTCTTCAAAGTTGGGTGGCTGTGAAATTGTTTCTTTTTGTTCGGTCAAAATACTCGAAATAGTTAGTTTGAATGAATTTTTTTATTCCCAAACAAAAAAGAAAAAAGAAAAAAATGTGAAGTATTTTACGCACTAAAATTATGTAATTCACACAGCAAGTCCCCGAATCTCTCCCAGCAGAGACTTAGTTTATGAAAAGGGAAAAAAAACAAAAAATAGAGATTGACATTTTTAATTAAATGAATCACCTCGTAAACCTTGTTGTCACCAAGTTGAACCTTGGTAATGAATTTCCGGTCAATGGTGCTCGCAGCAACCGAAAGGAACCAAGGAGCAACATTCGAAATGGTAGCTCGGTAAGGCCCATCGTTCCCCCCGGAGGCCGATGTCAGTATCCCTTTCCTCATAGCATGAAATGATCCGATCGCTATCGAATCATTGAAATAGTTTTTCAGGCGGCCCCCGACTGAAAGGGAGATTATGTCAACACCGTCTGCGATGGCGTCGTCAAATGCTGCAAGGATGTCTGCATCGTAGCAGACCCCATCGTACCAACATATCTTGTATACTGCTATACGGGCTTCCGGGACTCCACCGCGGGCTGTTCCCATTCCAAGCCCATACAGATTTGCCATGCTAACTAGGCCTCCAGCTGCTGTTGATGCAGTGTGCGTGCCATGCCCATTTGTGTCTCTAGGAGACCTCGGGTCATTTTCCCCAAATATTCCGTCGCTCCGGTAGAATCGGGCTCCGATAATTTTACTGGATTGGCATTGGAAAATTGTTATGGACTGCTCAGAATCGTATAGACATAAGTCTCTCTCTTCCTCTTTGTTTTCATGAAAAAGCATTGGTTGGAGTGACTTACTTGTTGCATGTGAAATTGGATGAGGTTTGGCAAGTGCCCTTCCATTTGCTTGGTGGTGGGCCAAACCCTTCATCTCTGAAGCTATCAGATTCCGGCCAAATCCCAGTGTCAAGCACTCCGATGATGATGTCACTTTCAACAGTTGTTCTACTCACCTTTGGGGAGAAACCCATGAAATCCCATGACCTTGTTGTGTGGAGCTCTTTCTTCTCATTTGGAAACACAGAAACCACCCCATCCATTCCTAACAATTTCATGGTACAGTTTTTTTTTTAAATCGACAATCAAAAGATTGTATAACTTGATCGAGACTTAAGGTTTAATTTAGTTACCGGCTATTCTAGACTTTTCCTCCTTGGTTAACATCGCAACGAATCCATTGAAGCTCTTCTTGTAACTATGGAGTAGGGATGATGGTGCATTGCTGTCAAATGTATTCCATTTAAAAAGTTAAGGGTAAAATTATATTTTGTTGGCAAAAATTAAACTCAAAGATTAGTACTTTAATTTGGTCATGTCAACAATTCACCTGCCAAGAACTTCTTGCAGCATGTTTGTATGCAGGGATGATGTAGAGACTTCATCCTTTGGGAGATCACCCATGTAGACAATGTAGGGCTACATAAGATATAAGCAATTGTGCTATATAGAGTTAGACCAAAAAAAACGAATACACACACACACACATATATATATAAGTATATTAGTGTTTGCCTGTCGAGCATCAGAAGGTTCTGTGTGGGCTATGAGGATTGTAGAACAGAAGCGAAGTACAAGGAGAAGCCATAAAGCAACTGGGATTTTGCCTTCCATTGACTTATCCTTTTCCACTTTCTATTGGTGTGCAGCGATTGTTTTCCACTACTGCATTCGGGTGAAAAGCTTTTTATAGAAGAAAATTGACGAACAGAGGGTTTCTCTCTGTTCATTTGAATATTATTTCTGAAAATTCAACTGCTGAAGTTGCCAATTCAAGCACGGTAGAACTTTCTTATTCTTCTTACGAAGAAGCATTATGAAAAGGAAAACAAGTGAGAAACCACAGTACGTAACAGATGTTTGGATTAATCTCACGTGTTATTAATTTTTTGGCGGTTAATTTATATAGAGCAAAGCTTGACTTTAAATACGTCTCTTGGTAGTAAACAGTGGGATTGATCCTTAGAGATTAGTCAAGGTATACGTAAGTTAGCTTGGACACTATGAGATATTATTAAAAGAACAGAACATCAGTGAAAACTATAAATTTGAGGTTAATTAACTCATTGAGTCCGAACTAATTAGTTAGGTGAGTTAGGATCCACTATTTTAGAAGTACTAATAGTTAAAATTCACTCTTTTAAAATTATTAATAAATTAGGTTATTTGATTGACAAAATTGCTTTTATTACAAAGTTGCTAAATTTTAACAAAAATTGAAACACTCACAACCTTTTAGTACACTAATGTTTTTGTAACTTTTCATTTTGCATCAATTTTTTTTATTTATTATTAGTACATCTCCATAAGAAAATTTAAAAAAAAAAATAATTATATTTAAAAATTAAAAAATCAGAAAATATAAAAAATAAGTTAAAAACATGATTTGTGTCATTAGGACCTTTTAGTAATTACAGCAATTTTTTATGGGGAACTTATTTTATGGTCTCATCTATAAGTGTTTGTTAGTTTTTCATCATATGCACTTTTGAACATTATGTTTTTGTCCTATTTTTTAAAAAATACCCAACTTATCATGATTTTTAAATTGAGCAACTTCACTAAATTTCTAAAAAAAGGGATGCACTTAGTGCATTCTATATCAGTTTGTTCCTCTTACTGAATACCAAATTTATCATGTTTTTCTTTCTCATACGAGTTTTCCTGAACTGTCAAGTTTTTTTCTATGACATTCGATTTTGAAATTCCAAATGGGTTTATTTGTTTGGTTACTATAGTATATATCATGGTAAATTTGAAAATTATGGTAAATTTTTACAACTCCAAAAAAATTTAATCTTTAGCTATGGTCAATTTGCAGATCATGATAAATTTCACGCGAGGGTTAGATTATAGTAAATTTACCATATTATGGTAAAAAACAACAATTTGTATATTATGGTAAATTTCTGCAACTCCAAATTCTTTTTGTTCATTTGCGATTCACAAACTCAAAATGGGTACTACAAAAATAAAAACGACAATTAAATATTCTTCACTCACAGAGTAACCCAAACAATCTTTGGAAAAATATTCTAGGTTTGACAATTAAATCTTCCTCCTAACCCGCAACATTCGGTTTTCGGTGAACAAGAACATAAAATTAGCGGGTCTATGTGATACATGATGAGTAATATAATAACAGAATATTTATGTGATTTCGTGAAAAAAATTCAAAAATAAGATCAATAATCGAGTAAATCACTAATATTTCCATTATTTAATCTCAAGATTCTAGAGAAATCTATAGCATCAAAATTTACCATTAGCAAAGTACAATTCTGATGATTTAAGATTCCGGCCAATATTTTCAATGTTCAGTGAAAAATAATTACCATATTTAAAGCCTAATTTAGTACTACGATTTAAATCTATTAAATCAGGAATTATGTGTTATGACTTCAAAAAAGATAAGAGAGTAAATTAAAACTGAAAAATAATAGCAAAAATATCAAATCATACAAAAATAGGATAAAAACATAACTTCAAAAAGTGGTTGGGATGAAAACTTATGTTGTAAGGGTTAATAGGACCCTGATTTAAATTACTCATTATTTATTTATTATTAGTTCATCTCGATAAGAAATTTAAAAAAATTAAAAATTATGTTCAAAAATTAAAAAAATAGAAAATATGAAAAATAAGTTAAAACATAGTTTGTACCCTCATGGCCTTTTGGTACACTAATTTTTTACAAATTTTTATCTTGCATCAATTATTTATTTATTATTGGTTCGTCTTGATAACAAATTTTTAAAAAAATTAAAAATTTTGTTCAAAAATTAAAAAAAATATAAAAATATAAAAAATAAGTCAAAACATGATTTGTACCCTCATACCAATTGTTTTTGTAATATTTTATTCTTTATCAATTTATTATTTATTATTGATTCGTCTAGATAAGAAATTTCAAAAAAATAATTAATTATGTTAAAAAATTTAAAAATATATAAAAAATAAGTCAAAACATGGTTAGTGCCCTCGTGACCTTTTGGTCACCAATTCTTTTCGTAACTTTGCATCAATTTTTTATTTATTATTAGTTCGTCTCGATAAGAAATTTCAAAAAAATTAAAAATTATGTTTAAAAATTAAAAAAAGTATAAAAATATAAAAAATAAGTCAAAATAAGGTTTGTGCTCTCACGACCTTTAGGCATACTAATTTTTTTGTAACTTTTTATTTTTCATCTATAATTTTATTGATTATTAGTTTGTCTCGATAAGAGATTTCGAATAAAAAAATTATGTTCAAAAAATATGAAAAATAAGTCAAAACATGATTTATTTAAGCTTATTTTTTATCTTTAATAAAAAAATTGTTATCTGTTATATTTGATTTAAAATGTTATCTGTATTTTTATTCTTCATGTCTTTAAGAGACAGTATTATATGTATTTTTGTTCTAACAGATTGTTTTATTTGTGTTTTTGTTCTAACAAAAAAATACATCTAATAATGTTATTAGATGGATTAATATTATTTGATAACATTATCAGATAACTTTATATGTATTTTTGTTCTAGAAGATAAAGTTATCTATTAGCACAAAAACATATTTAATAATTTTATCTGGTAAAATTTTCTAATAACATTATCAGATAACTTTATCTGATACCATTTTTGCATTACCAGATAATGTTATTAGATTGATTAATGTTATTTGATAACATTATAAGATAATTTTATCTATATTTTATTTATAACAGATAAAGTTATCTGTTAAAATAAAAACACATCCAATAACTTTATCTGATAATTATTTTTTTAAAACCTTTTTTGCATTTAATAAATTTTTAATATTTTGCTCATGTCTTGTTAGACTTTTTGTCAACATAAATGATTAATTTAAAATTTTTAACCTAAACTTGACAAAAATTGAAAAGATAAAAAATATAGTGATTATAATACCAATTAATTTAGGATAAAGGGAGTAGTTATATGATTATGTTATTTGATAATATTATCAGATAGTGTTATCGGATAATATTTTTATATCCTTAACAAACAACATATCTGTTAGATGAATTCATATTATCGGATAATGTTATCAGATAACAAAACATGGAGTAACAGAAAACTTGTTTTTAAAGTAGATTAAAAATAAGAAAAAAATAGAGAAAACAATCTTTATGTTATCTGATAACATTATTAAATAATATAATTTGATAATATTATTAGATGAATTAATGTTATTTGATAAACGTTATTTGATAATATTGTCAAATAACTAAACATGGAGTAATAGAAAGCACTGTTTTTAAAATAGAATGAAAATAAATAAGCTTTAGAAATCCCACCAACCAATAACATTAAAAAAAAGAAAAAACAAATGTATAATAATAAAAATAAAAATAAATAATAGCAAAAAAGTGGTGCAGTACTACAACCTACAGATATCTCTATTCCCGATGGGTTCGCTCCCTTTTCAATAACAAATGTATAGACTATCGCAATCAATTATTATAAGAAGTTTTATACATATTTGTTTTTAGTTAGAACTCGTCGTTAGACGATAATGATTTCCGAAATGGTAAACTCCTGATTTTAAACTTTTTCAACTCAAATATAATTTATAACTTTCACTGTTGAATGTTTCTCCCTTTAAAACGTGTAAGGGTATTTTTGAAAATGGTGTGTCAAAGAACTTCTGGCTCTAATTTACATATAGATGGATTAATTGCATTATAAGTCCCTCGTTTTGAACTTTTGACTGAGAGTCCCAATGTGACACCCCAACCAGACTGTAATGCTGGCTGTGAGGCTGACGTCCAGGAGATGGAGTCTCAATGGTACATCCAGATGAGTGGTCAAGGGTCCCACATTACTTGGTGGATATAAGTTCGGTGGTATTTATAAGATTATGAACCTTCCTTGTACAAGACCTTTTAAAACGTAATGGTGTCAACACAAAATAGAACTTCACAGTTAAGCGTGCTCGTCCTGGAGCAATCCAGGAATGAGTGACTTACTGGAAAGTCCATGGGATTTGAGGGACAAAAACGAACAATATTGTACAAAGCGAGAGCAGGTCGTTACACCCAAAATCTTAACAACTCATTAAAACACAAGTCGCGACCCCACCATAAACAATAGTAATTATTAAATTATTGTCTGATATGATTATGTTTTTTATCCTTATTTGAATTGTTTTTATAATTTTTTATTTTGCGTCGTTCTTTTTATGGTTATTGGTTCGTTTCGACAAAAAATTTTAGAAAAATATCAAATTACGTCAAAAAACTAAAAAACAATTCATAAAAGACAAAAACAAATCAAAACAATGCTTATTTGAGTTTATTTTTCGTTTTTAGTAATTTTTTTAATCGCAGCCCCACCACACATAATGATAATTATTGAATTACTATTTGATTACGTTTTTTGTCCTTATTTGAATTTTATTTATAATTTTTTATTTTGCGTCAATTTTTTTAATGGTTATTGGTTCATTTCGACAAGAAATTTCAAAAAAATATAAAATTACGGCCAAAAACTAAAACAATTCATAAAAGACAAAAAATAAATCAAAATAATGTTTGTTTGGGCTTATTTTTTATCTTTAGTGATTTTTTTTAAAATTTTAAACATAATTTTATATTTTTTCTAAAGATAAAATAGTAAACGTCGGTTTTGATTAGTTGCAGAGCTCTAGATCTTCTCTCTTTCAGCTTTCTCGAAGTTGAAGGCTCACGAGGATTCCCAGCAGTAAAACTTTGAACAATACCATCAGAATCTTCAACCTCTGGAAGTATCAATGAAATGCGATGGGAGCAGTGCAAATAATGAATTTAGATGGAAACGAAGTCTCTGTTTTTAGATTTCTGTTGTCGAGATAAATTAATATTTACAAAAAATTAATGTAAAATAACAAATGAAAAAAAAATAGGAACAAAAAAAAATTTACTGTGGTATATAATAGAGGTATTTTTGTAAAATTTAATACAATAGACTTTAAGAATTAAAACTTATTTTAATGGATTGATGGCATTAAAATTTGTTCACTCGTGACTTATAGTATAAAGACCCTTAAACAAATAGATGTTGAATTAATGTTGGAAGGGATAAATATGGTGTATAATATAATAAGACCAGGGGGGTCTTGCTGTGTGAAATGCACAGCAAAATGTGCTGCGAGCCAAAACAACATCGTTTTGGTGCCCAAAATATTGTCTGAACAGTAAAAAATTGACTGAATAATTTTTTACCAGTATATATTTTGCGCACCAAAATAATATTTTGACACGCAACACGAACTGCTGTGCGCAATGCACAATAGCCTTCCCATTTCCAATATTAATATGGGCATGAATCAATCGACTTCGTGGGCATGAAGGAGTTCTTCATTTTTCTGATAGCGAGGGCATGAAGGACTTGAGCTACCCCAGTTTGTGTCACTATTAGAAGCTGCAGCTTTTGTCTTACAATTTGTTATCCTTTTAATTATTCGGTTTTTGGTCTTCATTTCTTTTTTTCTTTTTAATGCAATCTTGAATAGAGAAATAAAAAATCTAAAAAAATCCATTTGTAAGAAGATTCTTTCTACATGTAATTTATATACTAAAATTTTTGAATTCCTCTTTTGAAAATCAACAAAAGAAATAAAATTTCTAACTAAAAGAAACGGAAAAATTCGGTCTTATATTTTACTGTATAGACATCCGAAATGAAAAAAGATACGCAGCAATATAATCGAAATTTCAATGGAAAGTTGGTCCAAATTAGTAAGTTTATGATTGTGATTGCGATATGCCGTGTCCAATGGAAGAGACGTGACCAAATCAATTTCTTCTAGCAATATTTTTGAGGATACATTTCACAAACATCCCCTTGATTTTAATAAAATCACATTTCATACCTTTCTATTTTTTGAAATCACACTGCATACTTTTATTTTTTTTATTTTGTATAACAATTCAGTCTATTTTTTTGTTAATCAAGAAAAAAATGTTGACATCACAAAGGATAAGACGTGATATACCACAATTATCCTTTTTAAATACAAGAATGTGAAAATGTCTTTTATACTATTTTTCCACCATTTGTTTATTTTTACATAATTGAGACCTTATGTATAAAAATATCAAATATAATTTGGTCAGCAACGATTTTAGGCGTGAAAACAATAGGGACATTGGTTGGTCCTTAGCATTTAATACTAACCCAACTTCTATAATCATGAACAATTATGAGTCATATCTCTCTGTACGCTACATGAGCAAAAAATATAAACTAATCTCACAATTAATATAAGTTTAACCTAATTTTATTAGCCCATATTATTTGTCTTTATTTAATTTTTTTTTAGTTTCATTAATTTTGTGTCAAATTTTGTGGGTTATTGACATCTCGATAGGAAATATAATTTTGCCTAGTATTTTACTTATGTTTATATTAACAGAAACTTGCTAAATGGGAGTATATTGCTAAATGCAATATGCCAATAAGTCACACTCTAAAGTAAAAGTATCCAATGTGATTTTAAAAAATAAAAAGATCTGCAATATAATTTCATCAGAATCAATGGGGTGGTAGTTAAATTTACCCTATTGTAAACTTTTTTTTTTTGGTCAACTTCTAGTAGTAATTCCACATATCTGCTTTTCCGCTCATTGTTTCAACTTCTTCGTCTATCATTTGCCCTACTAAAAACCTCTCTCTCTCCATCTCTAGAACGTGCATGGCGTGGGATTTCTAGAACGTGCATGGCGTCAGAGCTTTAACAGGATTGGCTTAATATGTTTACCTGGTGCGTCAAATAGCGTGAAATATTTGTAACATATATAATTATGGGGTAAGGCAGAAGGACATAATATTTGATGGAATAGATTTATTAAAATACTTTTAAAAAGAATCATAGTTATCTTATAAAAATTTCCCAACTCAATGGGAGTCATTTGACCTCACTTGCGGCCAGGGACAGATTATTAATGAGACTATTACTGAATAGTCTATAATATATAAAGAATCTGTAATATGTAAACACCTAATGAAAATTCGAAACATAAGAACTCACAGTAACCGGGTGATGTTTTCAGAATCTCTTGAACTTGTGATTGAAGTTTGATCGAGGTTTGCGTTTGACACAATCTCTTTAAGACAGAATTCGCAATTGCTACGGTGCTACGACATGAACGGCGCCTACCTCCAGGATGCAACGATCACACCTTATAGTTATAGATGTAGCACTGTAATTTATAAGTCTGGCGAACCGAAGATGGTGTACTATACTCTCTCTTATGAAATACATAATGCAACAATATGGTATGAATGCAAGAGCACGAGAAAATGTTTGATATCAAAAATGGAGTGAGAATGCCTTAATTTATAGGCAAAGAAAAGATGCAACTCTATCTAAGAGTTGCACTGGTTCGGCCCAAAAAGGTGCACTAGTTCATGAAAAACTAGTTCGGTTGGATTGCATTGGTTTGGCTCTAGAGTCGCAGCCGTTGGGCCTTGAAACGGTCAAGACCAACGGTCAAATTCGGTTAGGTCAAGCAGGCCAAAAACAGACGGTTGATCCGAACGGGTTAACTGGATCCAATAAATAAAATATAAAAAGAAATTAATTTACTTAAATAAATTTCTAACAAAAAGAATATTATCTAAATTACACGAGCCCGAGCCTGGCCGGCCGGACGGCTGCGGCACATGCGCATGCGCGTGTATGGTAGTTTGGGCCAAAATTCATGCTACCTAAGTATTTTTCCATCCACAAAAGTGGGGTGCCCATTGGGACCTAAACCCTTAACCAATGTTAAGCTAGCTATATAAGCTACTTGAAAGTTTCACATTTTTTTCTACGTGGGACTAACATCATTTTTATCTCTTTCAACCAAATTTTGGTGCTTACTTTTGATTCAACTTTTAATTCATATATAAATAGTTTGATCCAACCAAATACATAATCTTAATCTTCAACTATATGTAAACACATTTCCACTTGTATTCATACATAAAAATATGTGTAACCCACTTTTATTTTAGCTCAAACTTAGCAAAAATTATATTTTTTCAAACTATTTTCTAACAGTCTCCCACATGAATGAAATTGAAATATACGAAGTGCAACCATATGCAGATTCTGAGCTAATATAATTAAAGAGAGATTCTGCAAAGGATAGGTAATTGTTAGCCTTGAACCTTTCCTTGTGAAAGACTATCGATTTTATTGGCTAATCAATGGACGTGATGCCTTGAACCGTTCAGCCGTTGGTGTAAACCAAAACAATAGAATTCACAGAGAATATCTCCAACACAATCAGGTTTTCACGGTTGTGTTCATTTTAGCCCTGAACATGACCTGATTTTTCATGAGTGCTTTAGAGAATTTAGCCTTATCAATTCTCATAGAATCAGCCCCATTTCACACTCATATAAGTGATTTTTATTAAGAGTATCCTGCTATACTCCACTTAATTGCTCAAGATATAAGAATAATTAAAAGCAAAAACTTAACATTACTCACGATGCAGCATTACTATGCATTTTCATCATAAGAATATGATAGGAGGAATTCTCCTTAGTGACTCTAGTGAGTTCACACATAACTTGGTTGTTCTTTTGAACTTAGATCTTGGAATCTCCAGTTAATTAGGTTGGGTTTCCATTATTGCTACTCCAATATAGTAGGCTTAAATCTCATTCCCTTCGATGAATTATACACCTACTTTCTGGACAATCTTTTAGTTAGTGGATCCGCGATATTGTCCTTTGATTTCACATATTCGATGAAAATAATTCCACTTGAGAGCAGTTGTTTAACAGTATTATGCCTATGACAAATGTGTTTAGACTTACCGTTATACATATTACTCTGTGCCCTACCAATTGCTGATTGGCTATCACAATGGATACATATTGCTGGCACAGGTTTAGGCCACATCAGAATATCTTCTAAAAAATGATGAAGCCATTCAGCTTCTTCCCCTACTTTATCCAAAGTGATAAACTCTGATTCCATTGTTGACCTAGCTATACAAGTTTGCTTCGTAAATTTTCAAGATGTAGCTACACCTCCAAGGGTGAAGACATAACCACTAGTGGATTTGGAATCTTTTGTATCTGATATCCAATTGACATCATATTATCCTTCTAACACTGCAGGATATCTGGTATAGTTGAGACTATAGTTTATGGAGTACTTTAAATAGCAAAGGACCCTAACGACAATCTTCCAATGCACTTTGTCTGGATTATGGATGTACCTACTTAATTTACTCACAGTGTACGCAATATCTACTCGTTTGCGGTTTATTAAGTACATCAGACTTCCAATAATTTGGGAATACTCTAACTGAGATACACTGTCACCCTTGTTTTTTGGTAGGTATAGACTTGGATCTACAAGTGTCTTTGCAGAACGTTCATTGTATTTGTCAAATTTACCCAGTAGTTTCTCAATATAATGAGATTGTGACAAAATGAACCCATCAGATATTTTAAAAAATTTCATTCCTAATATAACATCTGTGACACTCATGCCTTTCATGTCAAACTATTTGTTCAACATTCGCTTCGTAGTTTTAATTATTTCATTATCACTTCCAATGATGAGCATGTCATCAACATAAAGACAAACTATGACATAATCTTTGTTCGTGTTCATTACGTACACACATTTGTCACATTAGTTGATCTTGAACTCATTTGATATCATTGCATTGTCAAATTTCTCATGCTATTGCTTCGGTGCTTGCTTTAAACCATAGAGAAATTTGACAAGCTTACAAACCTTAGTTTCTTGTTACTGATGAGTATGTGTTAAAGTAATCAAGTCCTTCTTTCTACTTGTAATATTTGACCACAAGTCTATCCTTGTACTTATCAATTGAACCATCTACTTTCAATTTCCTTTTGAATATCCATTTGTATTCAAGAGATTTACTACCTGGTGGAAGATCCACTAGTTCCCATGTATGATTTTGCAGAATGGATTCAGCCTCACTATTGACAGCCTCCTTCCATAAAGGCATTTCAGGACTGGATATTGCGTCCTTAAAAGTTCAAGACTCATTTGATAGCAAATATGTTAGAAATTTTGGTTCAAACAATTTTGAAGCTCTAGCCTGTTTACTACATCTAGATTCTTCATCATTTTCAACATCAATATCTTGAAGACTACTTACAGTAGCATTAATAGTCTTTTTGGACGAAGTAGCCTCATGTCGAAGCCTTTAGGAAATACGCCTTCAAAGAAATATGCATTCCTAAACTCAATGATAGTATTTTCA
>JABCMJ010009879.1:0-12730 GCA_014822125.1 Arbutus unedo | reverse complement strand
TTTTTTGTAATGGCTTTAGAGGGTGACTTGACACACCTAAATTTCATATCGAGTGTCGACTCTGAGCTTTTAAATAAGTCCCAGCTGTTAAACAATTTTCATTTTCCGTCGCATATCAAGTCAAGAAATAATTCAGCCCCGTTCAACAATTCATTATTTGCGAGGGGGGCCGAGGAAATTTTCGGGCGCGACATTGTGTTTTATTTGTCAGGTTAAGCATTCAACGAACTCCTCGTGCACCAGGTGCAAAACGGTGGAATAAATAAAGCTATATCATTACAACACTTTAAGCACTAAGTTCGTCATCTTTGAGCTACTTCAATAGAATAATTTTCTTTTCATTTTGTAGTTCGTGTTCGTTGTATGCGAGGTTGTCGGTCATTGAATCTTGATATTCGACTAGCTGACCCCAAGATTGAACACTCACTTGGAGCTATTCGGACTTCAATTAGATTGGACTCGACCCAATCACCTGGAACATCCTTGGCTAATGGAGTAGAAAATCAAGCATTGCCGATAATCCTTCTTCCTAACATTGCCTTAGCACCACCTGTACCACTAGTATCACTTGTACCACACTTGCAACAATACTTTGATCCTGTTGATTACGAATCACCATTATGTATTGTGTTGTCAAATGTCACGGCCCGAAATTATGAAATCAAACCAAGTACAATTGGCATGTTACCTTCCTACTATGGGTAGGATGAGAACCCATTTAAGCACATAGATGAATTTCTCAAAATTTGCTCTCAACGGTGCAGATTATTGATTTTAGCAGCGATGTCCTTAAGCTAATCTTGTTCGTATTTTCTCTATAGGATGAGACATCCCATTGGCTTCTCATGCAACTTGCCTTGACCATCTTCACTTGCGAGTAGGTAAGGGGAAATTTCTTGAAAAAAAATACAATTTCATGGGTAAAACTCAATAGTATTGGCGAGCTATCAATCAACTTACACAACTGCATGGCGAGCGTGCAATTCCATGAAACCTAGAAAAGACTTAAAGACCTCTTTAGGAGATGTCCTCACCATTCGATTCCCAAATGAAAAGTTGTGCATACATTTTATGATGGGTTGTTGACACCAAATAGACAAATGGTGGAAGCCTCTAGTGGGGCTGAATTTATGTTGAAAGGCGTGGATAATGCGTGACAACTATTTGACAATATAGCCAAAGCCTCCCAACACCACGCCTTAGCTCTCCGAAGCAATAAGGGGGCCATGTCATCTTGAAATAAACCAAGGAGAATTTATGAGGTTCAACCCTCTAATGACCTCACTTCTCAAGTGGCCACCCTTACTAAAAAACTTGACCAATTACTCTTTAAGGGAGTCAAATCTGCCCAACCTTCCGACTACTCTGAGGCATGTGCCTTGTGCTCTAGCCCAACTTACTATGTGAGTGAATGTCACCTTGCTCCTTAATATCCTAATTTTGCACAAAAGCAAGTAAATGTCGCACATTAATACGCCAAACCCTGTAATAATCCATATTCAACCACTTATAAGCTAGAACGGAGAATCATCCAAATTGTTTGTGGAAACCTCAAACCCAAGGCAATATTTTTTCCAGACCATCCAGGCCAAGTTATCCTAATACTTTTAACCCTCTGACCTATCGTCCTTACCAAAATCAATCCCCACCCCCACCTTCAAGAGGCCTGGGTTTTGAAGAGGAAGAATTAAAATCCCTATAAGGGCTACATGCTAAAACTGTCCCCTTTGAAGCTATAACTCAATTGGTTGGCTCTCATTCTCAATCCATATTGCGGCTAGAAGCCCAATAGGGCCAAATAGCCAATGCATTGAACCGTAGGAAAAATGGTAGACTGCCTATCAGGTGGTGAATAATCCCAAAAAATAATTTGTAGTAGACCAAATGCCTAGGCCAGAGTAGAACCACAAATAGGCCAAGGCTGACATGACCTTAAGAAATGGGCGAGAGGTTGATGCGCAACCTCTCCAGAGTAATGATCAACCCAAGAAACAAGTGGCCCATACATCTGTCCGAGAAATGGAGGACAATCCTCCAAGCACTTCCTATCCGCCCAGGCAAACTACAACCAGTCGATCACCCACTTTTGTGCCAAAGGTACCCTTCTTTAGTGCTTGAAATTCGCCGTGACCTTTTTCAAAGAAGGGAGCCACTATGGAGGAAATGCTAGAGGTATTTAAACAAGTTAAAATCATCCTCCCATTGCTCTTGGATGCTATTAAGAAAGTCCCATCATATGGAAAATTTCTAAAGGATATTTAGACCTAAAAATGCAAATGCCAAACTCATCTGTCAAAAAAGGTCCTTCTCACCGAGCAGATGAGTGTTGTTTTACAAATAGCGACTCCCTAAAAGTTACAAGATCTAGGCTAGCCCATGATTTTTTGTGTCATTGGATGACATCACATTGAGCGGGCTTTGCTGGATCTTGGAGTGAGTGTTAATCTGATGCATTACTCAGTATTTGAACAATTTTGTTTAGGCAAACTCCTGCCCACGTCGATTACCCTCCAGTTGGTAGACATTTTAGTCAAAGTAGATAAGTTCATCTACCTGGTTGACTTTATTATTCTTGACGCTGAGCCGGTACAAAATCATGGAAGACAAACCCCTATCATTCTAGGCCTTTGGTTCTTTGTTATTGCCACGACTTACATTAATTGTTGAACTAGGGTTCTAGAGCTTTCTTTTAGCAACAAGAATGTCAAGTTAAATGTGTTCAATGCTTCTCAGCACCCTCCCATAACCAATGAGGACTACTTCACAGTCAACATAGTTGAGGACTTAGTAGAGGAGGCGGGACCTTATATTCTTGCTGAAGATCCATTGGTCGTATGTCAAGCCAATTTTGGCTATGATGAGTATGATATATATACAAGTCAATTACTAAGGTCAATCCACTTCTTTACAAGAAACCTTATACCTGGAAGACCAGATTTGAGTCATTACTTACTCTGTTGAGTGTATTGGCACCACCCTCTATTGATGTCGCACCTACACTGGAGCTAAAGCCATTTTTGGCTTCACTGAAATATGTTTTCTTGGGATCAAATGACGCCCTCCCTGTCATCATTTCATTGCAACTTTCTGTAGAATAGAAAGGTCAAATCATTGATGTGCTACAACAGCCCACGGGTGCCATTGGGTGATCATTAGTTGATTTAAAGAGAATTGACCCCTCCGTTTGCATGCATCACATTCACTGTGCAAAACTACAAAACCCACTCAAAAATTGCAACGGAGGTTAAATCCCAAAATGAAAGAGGTGGTCATGAAGGTAGTGGTCAAATTGTTGGATGTAAAGATCATGTATCCCGATTTTTATAGCCAGTGGGTGAGTCCCACCCAAGTGGTGCCTAAGAAATCAGGCATCACTATTGTGAAAAATAAGAAAGGAGATTTGATGTCCACGTGCACAACAACTAGTTGGCACATGTGTATTGATTATCGAAAATTGAACTCTATCACAAGGAAGAATCATTTTCCATTGTCATTTATTGATCAAATTCTAGAAAGGTTGGCATAACATGACTATTATTATTTTCTGAATGGCTATTCTGGATATAATCAAGTTTCTGTCAACCCGAATGATCAAGAGAAAACAACCTTTGCTTTTCCACACAGTAAATGTGCTTATCGCCACATGTCTTTTGGCTTATGCAATGCACTGGTTACCTTTCAAACAATGCATGATGACAATCTTTTCAGACGTGTAGAGCAATTTTTAGAGATCTTCGTGGATGACTTCTCGATTTTTGGGACATCCTTTGTTTATGCCTTCATCACCTACCCCAAGTTCTTAAACGATGCATAAAGATCAATTTGGTTTTGAGTCGGGAGAAAAGCCATTTCATTGTGCAAGAAGACATTGTGTTGGGACATGTTGTGTCAAAGAAGGGGATTGAAGTTAACCAAGTAAAAGTCAGATTGATTTCCAAACTTCCTTGAATATGAAACAAATTCGGTCCTTTCTAAGGCACACTAGTTTTTATCAATGTTTCATCAAAGACTTTTATGAAATCTCTAATTCTATGTGAGATCTTCTTGCCAAGATGTTTCTTTCGCCTTCAATGAAATGTGCATGCAAGCTCTTGAAAAGCTCTTAGATTCTCTCACAAGTGCTTCAATTGTTGACCTACACAATTAGACTATTCCATTTGAAATCATGTGTGATGCATCTAACTATGTTGTCGGTACTATCCTGCTCTCCAAGCTCTACACGAAGTTTTTTTTTTCTTTACAAGACTTTGATACCAAATACCAAATGCTCCCTTTTTGTATAGATTTTTAATCACCTAGATACGTACACATAGTTTCTATTCTTCCACGTATCCTTCTCTTTGAGTACCAAAAAAGAAACTTTTGATCAATCAAATAGAATATAGAATCAAAAGGACTTTATTATCGTTGAAGTAAAATGAGCACAAATGTCCATACAACAACCTTTCGGACTAAAATTACAATACAAGCAAGCATACATAGAGAAGTAGAGTACTACAAAGGGGTTGCTCTACTTCTTTATTCATTATAATTTACTATTGCACACAACAGTAAAACTGACAGACCTAATAAACACAAGTAGAGAAACAGATAGAAATTATGCAAGAGTCATGACACAAAATGATAGTGAAAGCAAGAATTCAAATGGAGAGAATGGGTTTATCATAACGTCCATCGGAACCCCAGGCCAGAAGCTTTCCTTCAACGAAGTCATAGTGTCCGCCCATAAGTTTTAGAATTCCATTTACCACTCGAGATTGAACGTAAGGATAAGTCAGGAGGTTTATCAATGACACATTTACTGCCTCATGCACAATCCCAAAAATCACCAGTATAATTTTTCTCTTAGAGGATAATTGATGAATACTTGAGAATCAATAGTTACTTATATAGATTATACTAACCAATTTATTTAAATTTATTTGTGGTTTTTTTTCAAACTCGGAATTTCTACCAACGGGTTTGGGCCGGTTTTAATTCGTAGCTTTTTGTACTGGAAATAGCTTAAATAAATTGAAAAAGGTGATTATGCAGTACTTGAAAGGGAATTAAATGATGTGGTTTCAGATTACATATTACTGTCATTTTTAGGCTTTGAGTTATTATATTGGATGATCTACACAAATGAATGGAAAACAAGAATGGTACTTGGTATGAAAAAATTAGACACGTGAGAAATCGACATAGGCCATAGCCCAACAAGGTCAGCCGGCCCCTTATACCAGATTTTTATATATTTTTAATAATAATAATGTATATTTAAATAACTTTGATATATATAAAAATTTGTCGATAAAATTTTATCTTTAATTCAAATAATTTTATTTTACTCTTTGAAATTTTTTCTTAATTTTTACAGACAAAGTCTACTATATGTAATTAGGTCAGTATTCTAGTGCTAATAACGGGTGCAAATTTTAGTAATGATAATTTATTTATTTCAAATTAATCCCTTAAATAAATATCTTAGCTTTGCCCGTGACCAGGGTGAATTAAAATTGTCTAATGGAATGATTCCTTGTTAATCCCTCATGTGACACAAACGACACTCACAATCTGAGCTCTTAATTTCTTAGGTCTTGAAGTTCATATTGTCCACATTCGACTTCTTTTTCGTCCAAACTCAGACCGTAGAAAATAGTGGCATCTTAGTTACTCATCTCATAGTGTAAATTTGTATAAGACCCTAGCTTTCCAGTAAGAGCAGACTTTTATTGGAAAGAATTTTAAGGAATGAACCATTAAAAATACTTTTAGATGGTCAAAATTACAGAAATTACCATTTGTAGTCCAAATTCAAATTGTAAAAAAGCCAAATCTATATTTTCTCTTGATAAGTTCAAAGTTCTGTGAATTTCAAGCGGAATGAAAGTGGGTATACAAATTGGAAGGGACTTTATATTGATCATTTGTTTTTCTTATAATAGAACCAACTTCATCAATTGCAAACAAGACAACAAACAGTACCATGTGATAACTCTTTCTTTTTCTTTTTTTCCCCCCTTATGGTTAGTGTCTAGTCATTGATTTTTCCTATAATAGATATGCTTTGTTTCTAATCGATCTGATTTTTTGCACAATGATAAACAAATCGAAGCCTATAAAATGAATGTCTGAGATAATCAAACAAGATTATGCTGGTCTTATTTTACATCACATAAGAATATTATTATCATGACTGAGTTGATCTCTCTAGTAAGTGAATTAGAGAAAGTCCGACTTCGTTCATATTTCCTTTCAATTAATTAATTTTTTTGTTTTTGTTTTTTCCTTTCTTGATCTTTGTATTTTTATTTTTATTTTCATTGCCTCAATCTATGATGATGAAGCCAAAATGGGCTTACCTTTTCACACATCCGACATTCTACATCTAAAGGTTCATCTCCAAACTGCGCCACCACCTTAACTTTAGCGGGTAGTCCAATCTTGATCCAATCATGTATGAAGTCACTGCATGTTATTTATTTTTTCAAGTTTAAAAATAAAATAAAATTCACTACATGTCAAAGACATTTAAGAAATTATTTGATATGAAAAATATAACTGTTTTCTTAACCAAAATAACTAAATTATCTCAACAATTCTTACTAGGAATGTGCTTCATCGCCATCGTCTGGAAGCGTCATAAGTGCCTCAATCCCACCACAACTACTATGACCAATGACCAAAATGACCTCCGCCTGGTTTATTTATTTATTATTTTCACATTGCAGAAAACATAGCCTTTCTTTTTCAGAATATAAGCCAATATAGATAGAGAGAAACTAAGAGATTAGCTAGCTAGAGTCACCACGGTCTAACCCCAGGTCAGTTCCCTAGTAATCAAACAAAGTCTCAACCTCACTCGATCGTGTATACGCATTATTCCGATACCATGTGTAACGCACCATGTGTAGACTATTGGGGCCTAATATCTTGTTGGAGCGTTACCACATGGTCCAATATATTTAAACCCAAATTACTAGTAATAGTTTACATACCTCATTATATATCCAATATCACCTATATAGTGATATAGAATTTTGATGTGGGACGAAATGTCACATGAAGTATGTGTTTCATAATTACCTCGAGAGCTGCGACTGCATATTCAATGATTGCACCAAATCCAAAATATCTAACCTGGGCTGCAGAATTATATATATTAAAAACATAATATATTATATAACGTCAAAAGTAGATTTGTTCAACTCAAATTAACATGAATTAACTAGTTATGTTTAAAACACCTGATCAAATTATGGGACCAAGTTAGCGATGTTTCGTGCCATGAAGGTCTGTCCTAGTTGAAAGTTTAGGACGCGAAAGGGGCAAACTCGGGAGTCAGAGCAAGCAAACACCAGGAACTACAAACATTTAATATATATTTCGGAAATCAATACAAATATAACCTTAAAAAATACAAAAAAGGGATTGCAGTGACAAACAAATGACATACTTTGGGTTGCTGGCCTTTTGCAAGTTCTTCAAAATATTCTGGAAACTTGCTGCAAAGCAATTTAGCCAATTAAGAAGACAATAAACAAGCACCATATTTTTAAATCATCACTAAATAAACAGCCTAGAAAACAGAACGATTCGAAATCATGAATTTGAGCACGGTCTTTTCTAAGGCGCATACTCGAATTCATTGATTTTGAAATGATAGAACCCTCTTCTAATAATCTCAATTGGGGCGCCTACATCAATTCGTCTTGATGCTATTTCCGTCGTGTCCAGAAACATTAAATTTTTTGTTGATAAAATATATGTAAAAAATACAAATTAATCAATTCATGAGAATTTTTTTAGTAAACAAAGAAACATGAAGTTAAAGTTAAGTTACATTAACTTTTTTTAATAAACCCATGAGAATTTTTTGTTGATATAATAGATCAAGATGTATATTTGCTTTCTTTTAGATAAAATACATATGTAGGACAAAAAAATATTGATATTCATTAAGAAAAAATATTTTTTTTAAATTTAAGACGCGTAAGTAATTTTACGAAGTTAACTAATATGACTCAAATTTAATTTGATTCATCATTTAAAGTTCGAATAATCGAAAGAAAGTAAAAAATTAAAGAAAAAATTAAATTTTAAAAAAGATACTAATTATTTTATGAGATAGGCTAAAATATATATGTGCTTTCAATAGGTAAAATATACATAAAAAATACAAATATAACAAGACACATCAAGTGGCAAATATAATGTTTCTAAGAAAAAATAGCAGTTAAAATATAAAATGCATATTTATTTCTACAAATTTGATCAAAAAAATAAATAAATTTTAATATAGTAAATACAATAAATATACTTATATAACACACACATATCATATGTAAATATCATTATATAATGTATTTACACACACGCGTATAAATAGACTAAGTATATATATAAAAATAAAAAAAAAGAGATATAATAACTAATGAGGACATTTTGGTCTTTTATCCCTCAAAACTAATGGTGTTTATAAGAAATTAACGACAAAGGAGAATCTGTATAATAGTTTGTAAAGTAGGGGAGGCCAATGCATTTTCAAAACCTCAAGAGAGGTCCCTGTATTTGTTAGAAACCTCAGGGGTGGTTAGTGCAATTTACCCTTTATTTTGTTGCAAATAGAATTTAAAAGATTAAGGAAAATCCACATCATCCAACATAAAATGCACATCACATATTTATTATCTTTCATCAATTGGTTCGTTGAAAGTAGAATTTGCATCAGCATTTATTTTTTAAATATTTTCTCCAATTAAGTAATTGAAATGCAAATTTATTTTTAATAACTTATTTATCTTTAATAACTCGGGGTAGTTTGCAAAAGTTTAATTAAATGTTATAAAATAGCTATCATGATCTTCGGATGTGGATTTCATGCGACGTAAATTAGGACTCGTAATACAAAAAAAATATTCTCCTAAAAACGAAAGGTGGAGAAGGGTCATAAAAGCACGTTAAAACAACCAGAGAAGCAACGTACGGGCAATTCATTTAGTTCCTATCTAATAGTCAACTTGGCATGCATGGGGAATCCATGTAGTTCCTAGCTAACGGTCAACTTGACATGTCAGTGTATATGCATGATATTTCGTTTTTTTCTCTTTCTATTTTTGTAATTTTTACCATGTTTTCAACATGTTACCAGAGTTAATGTCAAAATTAGTCACAAATATCATCCACATTTTGTAACGCCCCGATTTTCGAACACATTAATATAAGGATAAAGTAAATAAAACTTTAAATGTTTCGTTTTAAAACATAGAGATTAATACAGATGATCGTTTCTTAACAAAATATATGAGTTCAGAAAATAAAGTTATTTGTCAAAAAATATATCAAAACTTTTCAAAGAAAGTCAGAACAACTCTATGGCTAACTAGGTGAACCAAAGCTTGACGGCGTCGTCTTCTGGACATGTATCTTCTTGGATCGGGTATTCGAGTTCTGCTCCATTTTCATCCATACCTGGCATAAAATGCCAGGGGTAAAAAGGAAAATGCACCATGAGTTGTGACACTAAATAAGAAGATCATACCCTTTAGATTCCCTTTCTAATGTTTGGAGCATCATGATCTATAAATATGAATGAACAGTATATCTGAAGATGATAACAGGTAAGTATTGAAATAAAGTATTAAAATGTCAAGTCTCGTGAGTTGGTGATATCTCAATATTCCAGATACTATTAGAGTTCTCAATTCAACTAATTCAAGTATGATCAAGTCATGTCACATTTTATCATTTTATCTCAATATGGTATTCCCATCAGATATTGATCATGACTTCTTTGCTAACCGTGCTTCCCAACCACCATGCTCCCCAACCACCGTGATCTCGTTCGTTATATTCCCAATCAATATGTTCAGCCTAAGTGTCATATACTCTCTTATCATGCCAACAACAAAACACGCCTAAAACACTTGACACCACTAGACTGAATAAAAGACATGCTAAGTTCATATATAACTAGCCATGAGCATAATTTGGCTAAATGCATGACACGGATAATTGCACAACTTGGGTACATCACACCTCTTGTTTAGTCAAAGTTTTGGTTCAAGTCGTATCACTCTCAATAACTAGAGATATTCTCATAGAGGATGTATTCACAATAATATCCAACATTCACAGTTTTCATAAGTTTCCAAAGTCGCGCATCCACAGGATACTCACATACTGATTATCAACTTCGCGTTCTATATTAATAAGTCCGTATACAAGGATTTAGTTAAACATGCTTTCATGGTGATCAAGCCATTGATTGTCATAACATAAGCATACATTATCATAGTAGAAATAAGATAGCAGGATATATTTATGGACAATATTCTAACATGGTAGGATAACATGGCATAATGTAAGGTAACTAGTTTAAAACATGAAATTGAAATGACTATCTAAGTATGTTTAAGTGCATTAACATGAGTCAAGATTAAGTGGTCCTAGCATCATAGGCATTGGAAACGTTTAGAGATTTGAGAGTTGGTTTGGAACTAATCGTCCATTTGAACATATTAAGTTTATCCAGTTGAACCTCATAGTTTTAAGACAATTTGGCTTTCAACGGTGAAAGTCATCTGGATGAGCTATCTATGTCCATCCGGTTGGGTTTGGTGTGCACAAGGTAAAAGAAGTGATCATGGGTGGGGGTCATCCGGATGGATAATTTTTAGGTTATCCGGTTGGGTTTATTGTTCCTTGAAAATTCTGTTTATAACATCATAAGGTTAAGGCATTGGTTCAAGTCCAAAGGTTCTATAATTTTACGAGGACGTAGTTTAATACGTTAGGAATACTTCTTATGAAGGGCTCGAGATTTGAAAGTGACTTTATGTTGGTCAAAATATGGCGATAACAGGCTTTGTTGTAATCTTCCACAGTTTACTAAAACATTTATAAATGGAGTTCTACAAGTCCAATCAAGTTGGTTCAAATTGGATATGTAAGCTAACATATTGAATTATAATCCTACCAAATTTGGGGTAATTCCGAGTCATGTAGCATTCACACAATTGTTTTAAAGTTCGGATAAAAAATCTGTCTAAAATAAAAAAATCCATTTACAGCAATGAAGGTCATCCGGATAGGCTATCTATGGCCATTCGGATCGGATGTGTTTTTTGCCTAAAAAGTAAGATACATAAATGGGGTTTATCTGGATGGGTCATCTATGGCCATTTGGATGGGATGGCTGTCTTCTCCAATTGGCAGAGCTAGTTCCTCCATTGAAGCACTCCAAACTTATATACATTCTCTAAACATTAAAATTGAGAACCAAGGATTGAAAAAATTACATTTAGGTGATGAATTAGAATGAATTAGATTGATTAGCAGTGAACACAAGCACCAAATAGCAAATTTTGTCAACTGAGTTTTCCTTCTCCTCTTCCTCCTCCTCCTCCTCTTTCTTCTTCTTCTTCTTCTTCTTCTTCTTCACTGATATCTCCTTCTCTCTCACTCTCCAACTCAGGACACAAACCAATGGTCTCCATGAACCAAACAAGGTTTGCTATTTATAGGCAATGGATAGAAATGCATCCAATGGTTGGGAAGAAATCATGGGCATCCAAAGGAGTGGGGGTCAAGGCTTGGCTGCCATGGATGAGATTTCCACGATGTGCTGATGGGAGGTCTGTTGTGGGCTAAGGGTGAAGAGCAGAAGTAGGCGTCCAGGTTGAGGTCATGGTTGGAAAAAAACGTTATAAGGCTAGGAATACATATATATACATAACTGATGGCATACACACACACATGTATAAGTAAATAGTTTAATATGTATTTTAAACAAAAAAAATGAAAACCTTCAATTTATTTATTTAATTATTTTTAAAAAAAAATAATCTACGTTGCGATAATTTAAATGGTTCATACAAAACATGAGTTAAAAATATGAAACATTTATTTATTACTGATTAAATTAAAACAGGTCCTTACACGTTTAGTGATAATCAAATACATATGTCTTCGCATTCAAAGACTCGAAATTTTTTAACAATATAATAAATATTTTATTCGCGAGCGTGTTATTTTACTATTTTTTGCCCATTCAAGTTAATATGTATAGTACTTATACATACATACATATATACATATACATGTATGTATGTGTCGTGTGTGTGTGCGCGGGTGTAGAGAGAGAGAGAGAGAGAGAGAGAGAGAGAGAGGTGTTAGTTATGTGGGAGACTCGATTAAAAGTCCATAACAATGTACTTTTAGCGTAATTAGTCCATGTCAAACTAAACTATGGCCGGAAGTCCTTTTAATACATAGTTCCAAAAATATCCTTGTATATAGATCAACACATAATGTTATCGGATAGCAATATCAGACAATGTTATCAGCTAATGCTATCAAATAATGTTATTCAGGCATTTTTCTGATAACATTATTTGATATGTTATTTGGGTGTCAGATAATGTTATTTGGTCATTTAGCAATCCAAATACTAACATATAAATAGATAGATAAAGTTGTAACAAACTTAAAGTTATCTGTTAATATTATCTAATAAGATAACATTATCTGTTATATCTGTTCATTATTTTAACAACTAATTTTATATGTTTATTTTGATATCTTTATCATTATTTGTTCCAACAAACAACATTAGCAGATAATGTCATTTGTTGCAACAGATAATAGGAAAAAACGGAACCATAGAACACGAAAGGAGACACGGGAAAATAAGGGAAATTTCGTTCGCAGAAAGACCTCACACATTAAGACTTTTAAAATCATGGAC
>JABCMJ010009870.1:0-13238 GCA_014822125.1 Arbutus unedo | reverse complement strand
AGGCCAATTTTAGACCAGTGAATGTATATCTGGTTAAGGATATGGATTAGAGAATTCATAGATCTTTATGTCTAATTTATTCGCTAAGTCACTTCTTTTTTTTTTTTTTTTATCAGTATTCGCTAAGACGCTTATTAGCTCGGTCTATCAAATTAATTTGAAATGCAGATCTATTTTATAATTCAGTTAATAATAATTTATTTTCAACCATTTCATTAGTACTACGAAATTCTAAAACATTGGTAGTTTTTTTTTAAGTTTACAAAGAAACAAACAACTTTTGATTTGACAGGAATATGTGATTCTAATTTCGAATTCAATCAAATTCTAAGATTATATTTGGTTAGATAGAATGATCAACATTAAAATGGAATAGTTATTTCAATGAAATTAATTGTGATTCCCATGTTTAGATCACGGAAAATTAAACAAATAAACAATTTCAAGGAATCACGGTTTTATTCCATTATTTTTTAGTCGTGAGATAAATTCACTAATATTTCACTAATACATATAATATATGGCCATATCAATTCACAACTATAAGAAAAAATTAAAGTACTTTCAGAACTCCTCCTCTCTTTTGCTCTCCCTCACTTGACCCATGACCCATTCCTTATAGAGATCTCCAGTTTTTCATCTCTCCTAAGTCTCTGTCGCTCTCTCTTAATTTTTTTTATAGCTGAGGTATTCGAATGGTTTTCAAATTACTCACAATTTAATGCCAATTAGTCTTCGGATGACCAATTCCATCGTCCGTTTGCAGGGCCCCCTATTAAAGTAAAGGCAAAAATGTCCTGGACTTGTTCCAGATGAGTGATAACACCTGAGAGATTTCGAACCTGAAACCTAGGAGGTTGCCAACTATTCCTTTGGGCTTTTGAGGTAACGACCGGGTAGAATTTCCAATGTCCCCGAGTTGAATGATTATAGTGATAATTGAACCCATGACCTTGGGGTGATAAACCAATTAGTAACCTCTCTCAAACCTTTGTTGGCTGTATGTTAGTGGTTAAAATTTTGGAAGGAATATGGAGATATGATAAGAGGGAGTATTAATTTAGAAGGAGAGATTAATTTTTAAATAGTTTGTTTACTTTTTATAGAAAGGGGTATATATATAGGGAATGACTCCATAGACCAACACTTTTTTAGATCAATATTAGACCAACATCTAAATTCTTTATTCCTGATTAAATTTTAATAATCTGAACCGTTCAATGTGTTTAAAACATGTTTTTAAGGGTACTCGAGAGAAATCAGCTCAAAATATTACCGAAAAGGGTTTGATCCAAACAGTGGTTCATAAAATAGTTTCTGTCAGCATTTTGAACCACTGTTTGGATCAAACCCTTTTCGAAATATTTTGAGCTGATTTCTCGCGTGTATCCTTAAAAACATGTTTTAAACACATTAAATAGTTCAAATCATTAAAATTTAATCGGGAATCAAGAGATTAGACGTTGGTCTAATATTGGTCTAAAAAAGTGTTGGTTTATAGAGTCATTCCCATATATATATGAATCACTGCTTGTATTAAGTCATTTCCGGTAATATTTTGAGTTGATTTCTCGCGAGTACCCTTAAAAACATGTTTTAAACACATTGAACGGTTCGGATCATTAAAATTTAATTACGAATGAAGAGTTTAAATGTTGGTCTAATATTGATCTAAAAAAGTGTTAGTCCATATAGCCTTTCCATATATATATATATATATATATATAGTTGGTGAGGATGGATATAAATGGTAAATAATGTAAAATCGTGCGAATTTTCCATTTTGCCATCCGTGCAGTTTTTCCATGTTTATTTCTTCACGGTTTCCTCAGTTGAAATCAAGGGATTTCAAGGGCAATTGGAGTTTTGGCAAAAAATATTTGAAGAAACAGACCGATAATTAGACCCTTAAAAACAAATTGGTTGAAAGCCAATACACCGTTAAAAGGAAAAATGCATAAACAGGCATTTGGATTTCTTAAGCCAACACATCTAGAAGAGTGGAATGGCATTAATAGATTTGGCCTTTGATGGTACACCGCTGGATTACATGAAAAATAAACGGTTGATTAGTTAAAGAAAGTCGGTTCGGTTTTTACTTTTTTTACTTTCACTCCTACTTAAAACTATGGCTATTGCCATCTCTTTTTAGGCTTTACACATTGAATCAACATAATATTTTTTACGCTTTACACATTAAATCAACACAATATCACGTTTTCTCATTGACAAAATTTTATTTTAATATTTTAAATTTGTGATTAATCTTGAAATATTTTTTTAAGTCAACAGTTAATTTTTAAGATTATTTCAAAAATAAAATTCAAATATCACGATTAAAAGAGGTCCAAATGAGTAGTGTCTGTTATTTTTTTTTATGAGAACATGGATGAGTGGGCATATTTTTTTGCTTTTCTTTGTACTTTTTCCACCGCCTACAAAAAAACTTACCGATACCGTTCATTTAAACCTTTTTCGATTGTGAAGTTTGAATTTTATTTTTGAAAAAATTCTAAAAATTAATCGTAAACTTAAAAAAATATTTTGAAATTAATTGTGAATTCAAAATTTTAAAATAAAATTTTGTTAATGAGAGGAAGTAATATTGTGTGGATTCAATGTTAAAAGCTTAAAAAAAATATCAAACTGCACAACACACACCCTCTAGTGGTTTCCTTTTCTTTCAGGGGTAGCTTAGTAATATGCACACCCTCTCATAAAATTTGGACACCAAAATATCTGTTCAAATTTAATTCAATATTGAGTTGATTATTTTATCCCTAGATAGCTTATCCATAAAAAAACCTAACAAATCCTGAATTTATTTTAACCTAGATTATTTTATTAAGGGCTTTCTATATATGGAGGATTTCACCCTTAACAAAACAGGCCCTTGGGGTTGTTATATCCTACTTCCTTGATTTTTATGTAAAACCAAACATAAGAATGAGAATAATTATTGTAATTGTATTTCATTTAAGTGAAACATAACTGTCGAGAGAAACATAACTATAATTTCACTTAATTTTGAACATATGTTTAAACCCAACTGATGTTAACTGCAGTTACGCTATGTGAAATATATATTTAAAAATTTTACAAGGTGGCAAAAGGTCGTTGTGAACCAGGGATTTTTGAGACAGAATCAACAGAATTTTGGCTGGATGTTCAAAAAAAATCCCAAAAACCAAACATAGTGGATGCCTGAAAAATGAGCATGCATATTATAATTAGTACTTACATGAACGCCGGTGAATGATTGAACTTAGCCTGTCGGAACACCACGAAAGGAGGAAACGGCACCTGTCCTACGGCCTCCGTCTCTTTACTAGTCACCATCACTACCACAGCCACCGCCGCCGCCGCGAACAATAACAGCCTTAGAACAACATCAAGTACCACAAAGTAGTCAGGGGGAGGAGGGGGGGCATCACCGAGCGCTTCAGACTCCGGTGGTGGTGGTGGTGGCGGCGGCGGCGGCGGCGGTGCAGCTTTTTCTACTTCCAGTGCAGTGGATTCCGGTGGTGGGGCCTCCTTTTCAGGCTCCGGCGCAGGCTTATCAGTTGATGCCATGGAGCGTACTATACGTGGCTGGAAATTTGTTGGATTGGTAAGTCGGAGTGTGGTAGCTGAAATTGTGGTAAGGGTTACGTGTGGGGTATATGTAGTTGATTTTGGGTTGGGTTTCCTTTGGCTACACGCTAATCCCAATGATTTGACATAATATGGAAGTGTTTTAATCCGATTTTACCGGTAGTGAATTTCACCAAATGTTTGACTAATGGTTACTTCTTCGTTTTCAGGGCCCAGTTTGTTCCCATTATGAGTGATGTGATGAATATTGGTTTTATGCTTTTTTGTTAGTTTTTGGGATATGGAAATTTGTTAGATATTACAGTTTTTATGTTATTTTTAACATCAGAGTAAGTTACTTGACGTGATATTTATAAATAATCGAAAAATCACAAATTTAGGGTGGATTTGGTCTAACTAATTTATTCTAATTTATTTTTTTGTCTTTATTTATTTCTTTTTTTTGCATTTGTTGTTTTGACCTCAATGTTTTGTAATTTATTAGTCCGTCTTAATGAAAAAAATCTAACAAATATAAAATTATATCCAAGAATTAAAAAATATCACTAAAGACGATGAAAAGTTTTAAAAAAACTCTGTTTTTGATTTATTTTTATCTTTTCTGAACTTTTTTCAAATTTGGCCAATGATTTATAACTTTTCTGAAAGCTCTTGTGGAGATGAACTAATAAATCATAAAAAGTTGATGAAAAACAAAAAATTACAAAAAAAATTCACATAAGGACGAAAATAAATTTTAATAAATACTATGGTCTAAATGGACCCTTAATTGAGGGTGAGGACGAATTTGGCCTCTGATATTTGTCTAGTTTTTAATTTTTTTTCCCCTAAAAAGCAACCCCATTTTGGTTAATTTATTTGTTGAAAAAACTTGTTGGTGTGTTTTTTTTTTTTTTGCTAATTTGTCCTATATTGAAAGATAAAAATATTCACACATATCTAAATTGACCATACAACTACAAGAGCAATTTGGTTATTACTCATTCAAAGTCAAACAAAATACTTCATTAATTATGGTCAAACAACACAACAAATAATTTAGTTCAAACCGCAACGACTAGATTAAGTTCTACTTTAAACATCATAATCTAATAAATCAATAAGCACCACAGGCCAAATGCATCCAAAATCACTGATATTGATTCATACAATGTAGTTGTGGAGGGCCGAAATATATGGACCGACTTAGCAATGATATATGCAGATAATTTGGGTTGGGCCAGAAGACCATGGACCGTATCGACAGCATGGGGCTTCGGTTGGCTAATTGTTGAACAAGTCTTTTCAGTTCAGTTAGGTATTCCAACACTTGAATATCAATTGCTCCGCTTCAGCAACATGGGGCTCTAGCCGATGTTATGTTGAACGAGGTATACTATGAAGGGAGGTACGGGCTTTGTTAATTGCCAACCTGTTGTCCTTCCGTTCGGCTAAGATAGTTGTAACCTTCTAGAATGGTGGCAAACCTCAATTAGGAGAGTGCACGTGCGGCAATAACTAAGTTTGGAAATGCACCAAGTTTGGAAGGTCTCCTTGCATTCATGTATTGTGATTTGATATCATTGAACAAGGAAATATCCCCTAGAGATTGTATTACCAAATATTGCACTCGAGGACTTATAAATAAAATATCATAGGCCATCAATCAAGTACACTATCATTCATTGTGCAATTACTATTGTGTTTTGATCTCTCAATGTTCTGACTTTAGCATCGAAGTGTCCTTAGGTCAAAAATAACCCATTGACACTAATTGGACGTTCCTTGCGCAGATTATTGGAGCAATTCGTGCAGAAGATCATTCGCAAACTTCACAATTGGCGACTCCGTTGAGGACGATAGTCTCTTTCATTTGAAAATCACTATGGTTAGAGAATTGGTGTTGCTAAAGAAAGTCAGAACCACCGAGATCAATAAAGAAGGATAAGCGGGTGCTTTCGTCTCTAAGAAAAAGGGTCCACTTTCATCGAGAAGATTCCTTCAGAGGGATAGCCTTTGGCTGCACTTGGAAGTCAACCACCCATGAATACAGCTAGAGTGAGACGTGGAGAAAAGGGATGAAGCCTTAGAGAGTTTGCGCTTGGAGCTCATCCAGCTTAGGGTAGACATGCGAAAAAATCAGGCTCCACCAATAAGCCAAATGCGTGGCCACAGATACACTAAAAACGCCATGTGGCTAGCACTTTGGACGTGTAGTAGAGATTGGGCTATAAGGTTGTGGTAGAAAGTCGTGACGATGGAAAAGGGGTGCGCCGAGCGCGAACATCATTGCCAACATGACAATTGGGCAAATAGCAAGATAGCCAGCAGATCTCATCATTCAAGAGGTTGCGTGATTAGGAGGTGGATAGCAATCCAACGGGTAACCAGGCTGAAGGCCGTGCCGAGAAACGGCATCGAGAAGATTTGTGGGATAAATTACAAAGAAATAAATAAAGGTCCAGGGACGACCGACCGGTTGCATGCCTTATTCTATCAGTTTGGACTCGTTCGAAGGCTTCACATGAATGCCTTATGTCCTCTCAATTCACTCAAAATATTGAGTCGGTCAGGCCTCCCCTTAGCTTCGATCATCCAAAATTCAACAAATATGAGCAAAAAATAGACTCGTATACCCATCTGGTCCACTATAGTCAAATGATGTTGTTGTAGTCTAGCAACGATGCATTAATGTGCAAGCTCTTACAATCAAGTCTTGGGGAGCTCAGCCTCTTGTGGTTCGACAAGCTTCCCAAAGGCTCAATAAGTTGTTGGGAAAATCTCTATCTAGCATTCTCTCTTCGGTTCATTACCAGGACGAAGGTCAAGAAGGAGGTGGATGCCTTTCTTGATCTATGAAAATTAAAATCTGAGTCGCTTCGGTAGTATGCGGCACGGTATTGGGAACTATACAACGAGATCGATGATTGCAACCCCAAGATCGCCGTCATCTCCTTTAAGTTCGGTCTCGACTCAAAAAGCAGGGTGTTTAAGGATTTACTACTCGTCCCGCCGACATATATGCACGAGCTTATGAGCCAAATCGAATTACACACTTGGCTGCAAGAAGCCAAGGATGAGAGGAGCAGGGCTGAGCAGAATGGGCAAAGCCAAACAGAAGGGAGTAAGGAGCATCGATAGGAGACAAATGTTGTTCTTGGAAGGTATCAAATATCGTATTCACCGAGCTCCACAGACCAAGTCACCACCCTTCCTGATAGTTCTGCTTTTCTTAACCAAGGATAGGATCAAAAAGTAAAGGAAGTGAGCAAAAAGTAAAGGATAGGATCAAAAAGTTATCAGAACAAATGTTGTTTGGGTGGCACTTCGATTGTGTGAGCAAAAAGTAATGTTGTAGCTTTCTGGAAGCCACAACCAATGATAGGATCAATTTTTCTAGAGAGAAATACCTTGTTTCTGAGTCTAGCAAGGTATTACTCATATAGTATATTGGTGTCTACTCGGAACCATTGTCTTTCAGTAGTACCGCACTTACTGTATGTTTTGATATGACAAGATACAATTTCAGAATAATTCCTTTCTTGGGAGTTGTAATTAGTGGTGGGGTGGCTAAGTATTCTTTCATCTCTTGAAAGGCTTTCTCACAGTCCTCTCCTTATGTGTATTTGGATTGATTTCTCAGTAGTTGAAAGAACGATCGGCATCGGTCGGAAGATTGGTTGATAAACTTGTTAAGGGCCGCTACCATTCTTGTCAACCTTTGTACCTCTTTCATGATTTGTGGACTCTGCAGATTTTGTAGAGTCATGACCTTGTCGAGGTTGGCTTATATTCCTCTTCTGGTGATCAGATGCCCTAGAAGTTTTCCTGAACTAACTCCAAAGGAACACTTTGAAGCATTGAGCTTGAGCTTGAGCTTGAACTCCTGCAGTACCTAGAATGTTTTGCATAGATCAACGATATGGGTCTCGGCCAAATCCATATCTTCGATATAAACTTGTATGCTCTTCCCAAACAAAATCTTTGAACATCAAAGTGCCCAGCCTTTAATATGTTGCCCATGCATTCTTTAATCCAAAGGGCATGACTTTGTAGCAGAACAAACCTCATGGGGTGATGAAGGACGTTTTCTCTTGATTGGCTCATACATGACGATCTGATGATACCCCCGATATGCATCCAGAAAGCTCATGCGCTTGTACCCGGCTGTAACATCCACCAAATGGTCTATCTTTAGTAATAGGAAGCTGTCTTTGGGACATGCCTTTTTGAGATTTGTGAAGTCAACACAGACCCTCCACTTGCTATTTTTTACTACCAAGGTGTTGGACAACCACTTCGAATAGTATACTTCTTTGATTGCTTTTGCCTCAAGCAACTGATCTACCACCTCGATCACGGCATCAGTGTGTTGAACTGGCGACCTTCTTCTCTTCTACATAACTAGTTTGTGGATTGGGCCAACATTCAACTAGTTACAGATGATATCCGAGCTCTCCCCTGGCATCTCCTAGGGTGTCCAAGCGAATACATCCATGTGGTCTTTAAGAATCTGAACTAGAATTTTCTCGTCCTATTCAGATAATTCTTCTCCGATAAGAAAGAACTGCTATCCGACTCATGTGTTGGTATTTGTTTGAGCTCTTCAACAACTCAATCGGTTGGATTTTTTCCGATATCCTCTATCGTTGGCCAATCTGAAACTTCAATTGTTTTTATGTGTTTGGCTTTGGGGTTGTGTTTAGTGGATGTCACATAACTACTTCTCACCATTTTCTAACTTCTCCGAACACATTCGATTCTCTTTTTACCTGAAAATTTTAGCACCTGATGGTAAGTAGAAGGGATTGCCCCCATCCTGTGGAGCTAAGTCCTTTCTACTATTGCGTTGTAGGCTGATGGCATGTTGACCACCAAGAAATCAATTTCCAGAGTAACCTTTCCTGTTTGTACATGGATGGTGATTTGACCAAGTGGCCGGACTGCTTCCGCGTTGAACCCTATCAGTGGAATGTCGGCTTTCTTTAGATTTGCCTTATTCAATTTGAGTTTCTTGAAGGCATCGTAATACAAAGTTTCGGTTGAGCTGCCCTTGTCAATTAGAATTATCTCCATGTTGATGGTACAGAGAATGAGTGTAACAACCAAAGCATCGTTATGGGGATGCAAGACCCCTTCCAAATCCTTGCCAGTAAAGGATATGAGTGTCTTGATCTTCTTTTCAGGTTCTTTTTGCCTTTGCCGAAGGTGTTGCACGTGATGTTCGTGTCCTTCGCAGTGTCTTTGTAGCCGTGCCTCTTTCTTGTCAATTTTTGGCATAGCAGCATGTATGACATGGACTATTTTCGTCACCATCACTTCCTCCTCGGAAGAGTCTGGCTCGATTAGGGCTACTAGAGCCTTTTGTTGCCCTTAATTGACAATGAATCTTCTAATATGCCCAGCTTCAACTAGTTCCTCTAGGAATCATTTAGGCGCCTTGTATTTTTCTGTGATGTGGCTGTTATTTCAATGATAACTGCACTAATCTCTATTTGAATCTCGTCTCACAGGTTCTCCCCCCGAGCTGGGTGGCCACTTTTAGAAAGGCTCATCTTTAAACGGCCAAATCATTTTGAAAATCAAAGTATTGAATACCATCCTAACTGCTCTGTGCGCTTGTGATACAGGCAGTTTTTGCTCTTTTTTGGTACAAGCCACTTCAACCACTTTAGCTCTCGGCCTCTTCGGTTCTAGTTCAGCTTCTCTCACCACAGTGCTCCTGTGTGCTTGGCCAAAAGGTCAATCCATGTCCCTATAGATTTCATCCTCCAACTTTGCGTACTTCTCCACCCTGGCTATTGACTCCGATATAGTGCTAGAAGGGATAATGGCCAGGGACTTTCTCAAACGATCTCAGGACAGCAGTCCCAAATTAAGGATTCTATTGCATATGATTTCGTACAATTCTCGATCTCGTTGTATGTAGCCAAGTAGTCACTTGCATACTCCCTCAGGTCCTCGTCAGACCCCTTCATCATAGTCAGGAGTGTATTAACATATTTTTTCTGAGCTTGGTTGGCAACAAATCGCTTGACAAATTGATCGGCCAACTGCTTCCAATTGTTGATGGACCATGGAGGATGTGCATGAAATCAATTTAGAGTCGTCTCGCCAAGGTTCATAGAAAACATCTTGCAGTATAGGCTTTCTTGGTCAGAGTAGATTATCATGGTATTTAAGAATCTCTTGATGTGGGTCATTGGATCTGTTTTGTCATTGTAGACAGGGAATTTTGGAGAAACAAATTTTCTCGGTAAGGCCTCCATCTCGATTTGAACTGACAGTGGAGACACTGACAGTTGCTGTCGTTCCTTCTAGATTTTGTCTTCTTCTGGTCGGTGCAGACCCACCTATTGATTTAATCATTCTCTCATATCGAGAAGTTGAAAGATTGGTGGTAAGACTGGAGCTGCAACATTTGGATTATTGTTTGGCATAGCCCTCACCTGTTGGTTCAACCATTCCCTCACGTCAAGAAGTTGAGGGATTGCTGGTGGAAGAGCCACATTGTGTTGTTTATTTGACAAGGCTCTTATCTGATGATTCCCTTCTCGAGGCCGATGTTCATCTCTATGGCCCTGTTCATGTCGGTTTTCCTGACGTGACGGACTAGTTTCTAAACATTCATCCCACCCTAATACGGCAGACTGAGCATGGTCCCTTTCTTGTCGAAGGGCTCTGTTTTCTCTTTGTATCGTCTCCCAACCCAATCTCGCTAATTGTCTTCTACGTCATGGAAAGTTCTCAAATCGTGAGTTTGAGATCTTCTCCCTCCCTCATTTTGGGTTCATGTTCGAGATCTATCTCTTGTCCTTGATCTTTCTGCTTCTTGTGAAGGATCGAGACATTCCGCCACGAGGGCTAGAGGTAAAGCTGGTGGTGGTGGAGAAGCCATGGGTGGTGCAAGTGGAGGTGTTGGTGGTGGAACTGAGGGAGGCACTAACGTCTGCTCTCCAAGTTGGCCTCTTACCAGCTTTGGTGGCGAGACCTTTGGAACTTTCTTCCTTGGTCCCGAGAGAATTAGGGGAGGAGATCTAGATTTTTCCTTCCCATTATTTCCTTTTCATTTGATATCTTTTAGGTGTTTCTGCCATGAGATATTAGTTTTCTCACATATTGCGCCAATTGTAAGTGGGTTGATTTTCACAATTAGGAAGGAAAGTTAAGATCTCACTATCTAGCAGAAGTAATGTTCTCAATTTGGGTGGACTTGTGATTTATAAAATAATAACCGGTCAAAGGACCGTTCGTCGCTGTTGCGGGAAGACACTCCGATGATTAAGTGAGACAAAACTCACAAGGATGAATATAAATCAAGCTAATATTTTCTATTAACTAGTGAATTAGTGCGTACCTTTCTCTATTGACTTGGAGCTTTATTTATATACTTTGAACCGTCCTAATTCTGTTAGGACACTAGCTTGTGAATTAATGCGTACCTTCTCAATTGACTTGGAGTTTTATTTATAGACTTTGAACCGTCCTAATTCTCTTAGGACACTAGTTCGTGTAGAGTATCTTCTAATTGGCTACTAATGAGATAACTTCTAATTTAATCTTTATCAAATGGTTACTTTCTTCCATTAGAGTTTCATTCAATTAATACTTCTGATACTAATTGAATTAGTCGTGGACTTCTCATCCATATCTGCTTAGCATTGTATCTCATCTTACTCGGAATTATATCTTATCTCGGATTGGAAACTACCCACCACCTTTATTAGGTCGGTAAGACGTCCGACTGCCCTTCTTAGGTCGTCAACTTACCAAGTCATCTTTCTCAGATCGGTTGGTCACAAATCCGGCCTTCTGGGTTCGGATATAGAAATAACCACCTTTCTTAGGTCAGTTATATTCTCATGTGATTGACACGTGCGTCTTGATATTATTTATGTTCTTCACCAACTGAATGATTTATCTGAAGAAAAATTTATTAATTTTGTCATTTAAGTTTTACACCGTCAGTTGCTATTACCAATTGGTATTGATTAAGAAGTCAATATCAAATAGTACCCTCAATTGTTGTACCGCTTCAATTTGTTTTTTACAATACATGCCTAAAACAGAGGTGCTACAGTGCAATCCTATTAACAGAGTTTACTGTTATAATAAGTGTACCGTTTGATGAAAGTATTCTGTGATGCCTAATGCCGTTTGGAGAAGTGTACTGTGGAATTATAACTCCTCTAATATATAACAGTAATTAGAATGAGATGGATGAAAAAAGATGTAGACACTACTATAACAATAGATGAAATTTGTAAACAGTAGATTCCAGAATGTGTAAGAGCCTGTTTGGGCGTCTACTTATCAAGGTTTTTAGTTCTCGTTTTTGGTTTTTAAGTGTTTGGCCGCCACATTATGAAAACTCATTTTGGAAAATTCATTCCCCATTTTCGATGTTGGGAGCCAAAATTGAGAAGGAGGTCTGACCTTGCTTTTCTGATTCTCATTTTCCATTATCCCCAAATGCAAACATCTCTCTTATAACTACCCTCCGATTGCTGCCCCTGTTCCCACACACGAAGAAAAAACCAGCGAAAGAGAGAGGGTCCTGTGATTGGCAACTACAGTTCATCAGCTTTAGTGTAACTGCTCGTGTTCGAAGAAGAAATCGTTTAGATCTCACGGCTCCTATTCAACTTCTTTTTCTAGTTGTGAAATAAAAATTAGGTTAGGCGAGAACTTAAGATGTGTTGACTTATGGGATAATGTGAGTAGTGGTGGTGGGTGTGTGATAGAGGAAGCCATTATTGGCAAGTGAGTGCTGAGAAACAGTCCAGATGTATCTATTTCTTCAGTTGGATTGCTTTCTTTCGTGAGGAAATTTGAGAACGTGAACTGGGTTTCTTCAAATAATATTTTCTAAAAAAAGTTTTTCAAAAAAAGGACAGATTCCTTTTATAAAATATTCTCCAATTACAAGTTTAAATAAATTATAAATTTTCATTTTCACTAAGCACAAATTGGTAAAAAAATAATTTAGAACTCATTTTTATCATTCTTCTCCTAAGCACAACTCTTTCTCCAAAATGCATTCTACACATTTCTCCAAACACTTGTTCAAAATTCAAAACTTATTTTGACTATAATTCAAAAAATAAAAAAATTAAAAATTAAAAAACTAAAAAATAGACTCTCAAACACCCTCTAAATACTACTTTCATGTGCTGCCTGACAAAAGCAAGCAACAGTAAGTATTGTTAATAATTTATTTCCGATGCGGCTTTTCACTTAATACCGTAGAACTTGCTTCAGAAAGGACACTTGGGTTTTAACACTCAAATAACAGTAGAATATTGTGTGTTTCCTTTTAACCCAACTCAACTAACAAACAATTAGATAATAGTGTGTGTAACTTCCAGACGTAAATGGTGCCTAATTCAAAAGGCAAAGGTGAAAAATCTTGAAGAACACTACAAAACCAAACAGTAGATGAAGAGGTGTAATCTTAATTGCCGTTTCACAAGAAAAGAAAGAAATACTATAAAACCTTATTGAAAATAATCAAAGGATGTTTCGGAATGTCAACAATCAAAGTCATTGTCCGCCGCACTGTTTCGAAACGGGCAGAACCACTGTTTCATGGGACACAATTACATTTCGACATTTAACCTGCTAGTGATTTTGAATATGCTATTTCGGTTCATACAAGAGATATA
>JABCMJ010009868.1:0-28587 GCA_014822125.1 Arbutus unedo | reverse complement strand
AAAACAACATTTAATGAAACTGGATAACTACACAGTTTTAAAATACATTTGACTTCTTAACGTATACTTGCACTCCTTCCCACTAACAGATGTAGCCACCAAATATATCGCTCCTTTCTGAATATTTTCTACGTTCCCAATTAATGAATATCTATAATTCGTCCAAGCATCAACCGGACAAAAACTATCAACGATTTCAATTCCATTCCGAGGGCGGTCTTTGTCCGGTCCACCCACAAGCTTGAACTTCATCTTTTTCAAAACCCTGTAGCGGTCAGCCTCATCAGCATCAATAACCCAGGTTTCTGGGTTCCCTTCACCCACACAAGTAAATATTTTGTCCGGTGTGGGTACAGACAAGGACGGGCTATTATCACTTATTATGAATAATAGCACATGGTGGACCACCTCATCTTTCCTAGCATCCGCCCCTAGCTACACATTGCCTATCAACTTAATACCTTTCATAACTATTTTGTCAGATTGGCGATTTGACCTTTTGTTTCCAGGACAAATACCAGTAGTGTATTTGCACTTGTCTACAGGCGTATTATATATTTCCAGTGGACTGTCAGTGTGAGTTAGTGTACTATAGAAATGGATATTGCTCCATTAATGAAAGACAAGTGCCCTGGGTAGTTAAGTATCGTATTGAAGATTCTAACATAAAAGGGGCGTGACCTACTGTAAAATGAAAGGATATTTAAAGTATCCTACTAGTGATATGCCAGAGGATATAATGATGAGACCTCCATCAATTTTAGTTTTATCTAAAAAATACACACGAGAGAATGTGGACGTACGTCACTGTGCGCCTACCAGACCTATTCCTATCATTTCTCGTAGTTTTTCAGTTGGATTGCCTGAGCAAAAGAGAGATTTATTACTAAGAGATTTTGGTGAATGTGGGTCTACTGTTGATGATCGCAAAGGTCGTGCTAGTGTTTCTGTGATTGAAGTACGCAGGGGGTGGTATAGACATTATGGAACTTGATCTTGGGCCCTCTGTTTCAGAAGTCGGTGAGAGAAAAGATGTAGTTGATAAAAGAGGATCTGTTGTAATGGACCTGCATGAATTTTCAGATGTTCTAAGAAATGTGATAATGAGTGTAAAAAAGGGTGAAGATTCGAAAGATGTAATAATTGATGATAAGGGAAATGTAGTAAGCAAATGAGAGATTCAGAGAAATGTAACTCTAATAAAAATTTTCATCAATGAATTCAAAAATTACATTTTGCTCAGCCCATTCCTTGAAAGTTGGGTCTTCATTAATTGCATTAAAATAACTCATACCTCTATTACATAGCATGATCGAAAGAATCCCTCCCTTGACTCTTGTTTTTTTGCGATATTTTTCATTGCAAATGTAATTTAATTGTCCACCCAGTAATTATTTCTTGCATGGCAGGAACTTGAATGGTATGTTGGCAATGACATTATATAATGCATGGTTGTCGTAGTCGCTAAAGTCCACTCTACTGCAATAGTAATTATGTCTTTCCAATCTTCTTGCCCACTGCGTTTTTCCTGTCCTGCTTGAGCCTTCTATGATTATACTGGTGGCCCTTGCTGGTCGCTGTTCTGGTTCCTGTAAGGCAGAACAATTTCAGTTGTTGAAGTGTAATTGAATTAAATTTTTACTCACGCATAAAATATTTTTTTCAGCCCACTCCTTGATTGGCTGAGGGACGTTTGGAAACGCCGTCCATCGTGGGATGTAAGTCTCATGAGGTTTTGGCCAGGTGTAGTCCGCTGCGAATAATATGTTGCGTAGTTGGGTTGCTCAGTAAAAAGGTGGTTCATGTTTTACTTGTGCCAGAAATTCCTCTTTGCTGGAGCATTCACTTATGATAGACCCCCAACGGCTGTCTCTTGATTTCTTGGGGCTCTTCCTTGAAGTTTTGAACAGTCCTCTTTCCTCGAACTATCCTCCTTTGGCGATGTAATCAACGACGTGGGCGTCCAATCGAGGAACCTGGACGTTTGCATGATAATTTGTTTCTCCATTGGATGAGTCTTTAAGATCCCATTTTCGTGGATCCTTTATACTGAATCGTTTGGAACATTGGATGAGGACATGTAGATGAGGTTCCCTATCCTTGTGTTGTTTAGTTGCGATCCTGCAATAAGTATGTCCGTAAGTTGCAAAAATATTCCATAGTAATACGAATTGGGCAATGAGAGGGCAGTGAGGGTATATTAGGAATAATGATTTGCCCTAAATTCTGAAGTTGTTTGGCGTTCTAGCCATTTTTCAGGGACCAATAGTGTATTTTCACTAAAGGGGCTCAAGTTAGGATGGTCGAAAACTCTACAATATATAGATTTTGCTAAGTCATGAGTTCCCATTATATAGTCCAAAAGTAGGACACGCGTTTGGGGGCAAAACCGTTAATATTACGGTTTTGACCCCAACACAATGATAATATTCGTTGCTCATCCAGCACGTGGCCCCACTTAATGATGATATTCATTGTCATGCACTCAGCCCGTGGCAGTGAGTGGAGTATGGTAAAGTGAAAAAAGCAAAAAGGCAGGAAATTCGCTGGCACGCACTCAGCCCACCTAAACCATCAATACTGGAATGTACCAATATTGACCCAAACAACTTTTTCTAAATTTTCAATTGATGGTTTTTCTTGGTAATTATACATAAATTAAGACTAAAAACATAATTAAACCTCTAACTTAGTTACAATGTGGAGTCAAACCAAGGTTCTGAATACCATAGTGGTTTGAGTACCGATTTGTCTATTGGTATAGTATGTATCAGTACCAGTCATATACTTGGTACTCTATCGGACTTACCACAACTCTCTCTCTCTCTCTCTCTCTCTCTCTCTCTATATATATATATATATATATATGGGATTGGCTCCCAAGACCAATAAAAATGGAACCAATACCTGATCAATGATTCTGATCCTTGGATCATCTCTAATCCAAGGGTGGAGATTCAACCAACTTAGAGCAAGCTTCAGCCCTAATTCCCTAAATTGAACCTTGCTGCCAAAACAAAACCCAGCCCCACCCCAAACCCCCGTACCTCTCTCTCTCTCTCTCTTGAGCCGCCCTCTGACCTTGCTACCAAAACCCAGCCCCTACCCCAAACCCCCATACCTCTCTCTCTCTCTCTCTAGCCGCCTTTCCCTCACCCGCCGCCATGTCTCTCTCTCTCCACTTGACCTGCCTCTTTTCTCGCCCCCCTAATCCTCTCAGCTCTCTCTTTCCCCCCTCCTCTCTCTCTCTCTCTCTCTCTCTCTCTCTCTCTCTCTCCCGGTGCAGATCCGTTCACCGCCGCTCATAGCCGTCTTCCCCTTTTTCGTCTGTCCTCTCAGATCTGTACGTCACCGTCCGTGGTCCTCTCCGCCGCTCGCAGCCCGTCGCCGTCGCCGCTCAAGTGAGGCCCGAATAAAACTATAGTGGCATTTTTTTTGTACCTAGGCTAACTGATTCCCTATTGAAATCGCCAAGGATAAATAGTAGCACTACCGGATCTAGATGGTAATTAATTTAGAACCATTAGCATAGGACCATCTGGATGTGGGAAAAGGCCTAAATTCTGCATTTTTCTAAACTGAAATTATCTGCTCGAGGGCATAAAAATTCTATTTGGGAAAAGAAAAAAAGAAAAATAGTAGTAGCTTCTGAAAGTGCAGGAATCAAATAGGTGACCCCACCTTCATTAAACTATAGTTGCATTTATGCAAAGGTGAGAATGATGCAAAAGACGCATTCTATGAACAACAACAGATGCAACACTCCACATTGCACAGAAAATGGGTAACTGCAAAAGCTACCACATCCAAATGAGCTCATCAATAGAACTACTGGAATGGATGTCGTGTGAATATTTGGGTCTTTGTAGGATGAGCTCAGCAATTGCACTTAAGTTTATCTAATGAGAATCATTGTAATTTTATTTACGTAATAACTTAAAATTAACAGATTGCATATTCTTCTAACATATAATATAAAGAGAAATAATAATTTTTCTCGGTGCTCAACCAGAATCAATTTGGCAAAAATATTACAACTATTTTTTAAACATGTTTTTCTAATTTTTCCGTAATCCTATTGCTCAGTTGGTTTTGCCTTGATTGATGTTTGGGTGTTGATTGGTGAATCCTATTGATGTTTGTTTAAAATTCTTAATTAATTTCCTTCTTAATTAATAATGTTTTTATAGGATTGGCCTTATGGATTGTCCGACTGAAATGGAGCCCAGCAATTCCTCAAATGTTGTGAACAAGCCTTATATAGGAATGGTTTTTGCTAGCGTAGATGATGCAAAAAATTATTACACACAATACGGCCGACAAGAGGTTTTTTGTATTTGTGTTAGAAATTCATCGAAATCAAGAGGGCGAGAGATGGAGGTTAGTATGACAAAATTTGTTTGCACATGTGAAGGGAAGATTGTTAACATAGGGGACAAGGAAAGTGCTAACAATAGAGTGAGAAGAACGTGTATGATATGAAGATGGCTGACCGGAAATGGGAGGGTAGTTAATTTTTTTGGGTGGATCATCGGACCCACATGGCATATGATTATTTTGGTGACGTTTGACACTACGTACCGGACAAACGTGTATGATATGCCATTTGCTCCATTTACGGGAGTAAACCACCATTTTCACTCAATACAATTTGGATGTGCACTATTGCAAGATGAAACCGAGACTACCTTCTTGTGACTCTTTTGGACATGGCTAGAAGCAATGGGAGGACGTCCTCCCGTAGCTTTCATTACTAATCAAGACAAGGGAATGATGGCTGCAATTCCCCAGGTATTCCCGAACACCCGGCATTACTTGTGTCTTTGGCACATCAAAAAGAAATTTGCGAAAAAGCTATCACAAGTGTATTATAGGAGATCAAATTTTAAGCGTGAGATGAAAAATTGTCTTCAGAGGACTTACAATGTGGAAAGTTTTGAACAGAGATGGAAGGCATTGATCACCAAATTTGGTCTAGAAGATAATGATTGTGTGCCTATGTATAATCGTGGTACTTTTTTTGCTGGAATGAATACCACCGGACGTAGCGAAGGCGTCAATGCATTTTTTGATGACTTTGTTACATATACGACCAATCTAAGAGAATTTGTGGTTAAGTATGAACAAGCATTGAAGAAAATAGTAAGGAGGGAAAATAATGAAGATTATGAGTCCGAACACAAGCTGCGTATAGTTAGTGATCGTGACTACCTCTTGAAGGATGAGGCTACGATTTATACTCAGAACATGTACAACAAATTTAAGGATGGGTTTGACCAACATCATCTATTCAAGGTTGAGGAAAAGTTTCAATTCCATGGATCTTATACGTATGTTTTGAAATGTAAAGAAGGTGAAGCGGAAGAGTTTGTGGTGCAGTATAATTTTCAAACTCACGAGTGTAAGTGTGCTTGCCAACATTTTGAATTTGTTGGCATAATTTGCAGGCATATTATAAAAGTCCTTACTTGGCACGACATCGATAAGATTCCTTTTCATTTTATCCTTCCAAGGTGGAAGAAAGGGGCAAACAAGTTTAAGGTATTCGATTTAGAAGGTTGTGTGGATAATGATGCGTGTGAACAAAATGAAGCATTGAGGCTTAGTCATATGTGTCAACAATCAACTAAATTGGCGTGAAGTATGTTGTTCTACAAATCCCCCCGAATTGAGTGTCAATGAAGCTTCTACATACCAATTACTTTTGGATCCGAATATATCCCAAACTAAGGGTAGAAAAAAGGATTGGAAGGGAAAAGAACCTTCAAGTAGTGCAGGAAGATTAAAAAATGGGATTGAGGTATCTCAAAATAGGATAAAAAGAAAATGTGCTGCATGCAATGGAATAGGCCATGACAAATGACAAACGTAACTGCCCAACGAATCCGTATAGAAGAAAGTCGGGACAACCCTACATTGGTAAGTGACAAATGTTTCTTCTTTGTTGTACAATTAATTTTTTTGTTATATCGTAATTGCTAATTCGTTTCTCTCTTTTTTCAGGGCATGATGACGAGGAAGCAGCAAGTTTGGCTCAGAATATGGAAAGTGATGATGATATTTAATGCCGTGATATTTGGTTTACATTTTGCAAGTTTATGTATTTACGAAAAATATTTGTAAGACATGTATGTAATTTAAGTGAATTGGTCATGGTTCTTATGTAGGGTGATCATGTATGGTAGTCTGCATGTATGTTGAAATTGGTTATGTATGGTGGTCATTTTTTACTACATCTGTCAAGGTGCAAGTGTGCAAGTGGACTTGTTATGGCAATTGGTTTTCAAAATATAAATGAAATAGTTGCTCCTCTAGTGCGTTATTCTAAAGGTATTCACATTTTGTCTTAAGTAATCAACCAAATATTGAAATACATGCAAGCTACCAAGCTTCAATCCCACATAGGAATTTGCTCCGCTCTATACCCCTATCTGTAGAGGTATAATAATAATTGTTAGGCACTCTAGAATCAGCTCCGCTCAAAACCACATAAGAAGATTGTTTTTTACTAATTTAAGGAAGGATACAAAAGCATAATACAATTAGCATTCCTCCTTTCTCCATGTGGTCAGTAAGGAGAGGGTGGGTTCATCCAAACATCAATCTTGAGAATCCAGATAAAGGCATGGTATGTTTGTTTTCCCATGCTCCATATCCTTTTTCAAGTATGTAAGAAAATGATGCATATGACATTTTTTGTTTTACTGCCAGATGGCTTATGAGGCCATAAAAGTAGTTACCTAAACATCAACAATTACAACAATTTTTCTACAACTCAAAGTTATATTACCGTACAGATTACTTTACCAAAATCAAAATAAAGTTAAGAACGCAAACAACCAAAGCAAATAGTTATCAACAGTTTTAAAGATTCGATTTTAGCTTCAACAAGCTCAATCCTTGTCAGATAACTTGAATCACTTGCCTCTTGAACATGCATAACTGTGGGATCTTGATTTCAGCCACTTGGGTTATCTCCCTTGCACCACTCCCACAGCGAGCACTCTCCTCTTGGACATGCGTAATAAAGTTTTCTTGTACTTTTTTCATTTTCGGTTATTTTCAAAATTGCTTTAAAACTGCAATAGCATATCTTGCTCTTACTCTAAGTATGTTGCTGGTACTGCTAGCCACTGACATGTCTGAAATTGAATGAGAATAAGGACTTTGAGTCCCTTCATTTGGTAAAAATCATCTAACATAATAAACTTTTCAAGACACCTAACGCCAAATTGAATTCGCCAACTATGATTTCGCAATATATTATTTATTAAAAGAATCTAGAATGTGTTAATTTTAATAAAAATGTTAACTTCAATAAAAATCTACAAGTTGTTAACTTCATTACGTCAATAAAAATGTTAACTTCTTTTTTTTTAAGAAGAATTAAATCTACAATTTCACTCTACGAGTTGTCTCGCAATATTTGCCAAATTAATTTTAAATGCCGAGAAAAATATTAATTTCTCATTTTTTAGAAGAATTAAATCTACAACTATAAGACAGTTATGATCTATTAGGAATAGTGGACTTTTTTCTAAAAGCATCCCCCACAAGTGCCTAATAAGCTAAATTAACATACTACGCTAACACGGATCAATCGTAGTGAAAGGAAATTTTAAAGAGAAAAAGTAAGTAATCTTTTGTTACAATAATTTATTATATTTCTATTTGTAGATGGTGGTTCTAGGAGGATCCCTTGGGGAAAAAACTTAAGTGCAATTGCTGAGCTCATCCTACCAAGACCCAAATATGCACACGACATCCATTCCAGTAATTCTCTGTTGCTCCACAAATTGTCCAAAAAAAGCTGGAGCCTATAGTAGATGATGCTACATAATATCATTAAAAGTAAAAACGAATGTGTGGATAACCTCCCTTCACAAAACCCTCGATAATTAGGAATAGTTGACTTACGGTTAAAAAAAACTAACATGATAACATTAACAAAAAGAGAAAAACTTTGAATAAGTGATATTATTTTTGTTTATATTATATGTTAGAAATATACACAATATGAAATTTTTATGGAAACAAAGCAAAAAAAATGCAACTATAGTTTTATGAAGGTGGGGTCACCTATTTGATTCCTGCACTTTCAGAAGGTACTACTATTTTTCTTTTTTCTTTTCTCAAATAGAATTTTTATGCCCTCGAGCAGATAATTTCGGTTCAGACAAATGCAAAATTTAGGCCTTTTCCCACATCTAGATGGTCCTATGCTAATGGTTCTAAATTAATTACCATCTAGATCCTGTAGTGCTGGCATTTATCCTTGGCGATTTCAATAGGGAATCAGTTAGTCTAGGTACAAAAAAAAAATGCAACTATAGTTTTATTCGGGCCTCACTTCAATGGCGACGGCGACGGTTGTAAGTGGCGGCGACGGGTTGCGAGCGGCGGAGAGGACCACGAGCGGCGACGTACAGATCTAAGAGGACAGACAGAAAAGAGGAAGATGGCTGCGACGGCGACGGCTATGAGTGGTGGTGAACGGATCTGTGTCGGGAGAGAGCTGAGAGAAAGAGAGAGAGAGGGAGAGAGAGAGAGAGACACGGCGGTGGGTGAGGAAAGGGCGGCTAGAGAGAGAGAGGAGAGGTATGGGGGTTTGGGGTGGGGGCTAGGTTTTGGCAGCAAGTTGAGAGGGCGGCTAGAGAGAGAGAGAGAGAGAGGGGTACGGGGGTTTGGGGTGGGGCTGGGTTTTGTTTTGGCAGCAAGGTTCAATTTAGGTACAATAGGAGACCAATGACTATGACCCTTGGATCATATCATCTCTAATCCAAGGGGGGAGACCCGTAGCTCTCTCTCTCTCTTGCCCCCTCCTTCCACCGCCGGTCCCTCACCCGCCACCATTCGTCACCGTCACCGTCACCGTCAACGTCACCGTCACCATCCCACCACCGTCTCTCTCTCTGTCTCTCCCCTCTTGACCCGCCCCCTTCCCTACCGGCCCCTCACCCCTTCCTTCCACCACTGCTGCGTTTGTTGCCATCACCGTCCCACCGCCGTCTCTCTCTCCTCCCCACCCGGCCCCTTCTGACGCTGCTGTCGCATATCCATCCATCATCGTCAGTCACCTCTGCCATCGCTTGTATTTGTAAGTTCAAGTGCTATACAATATGAGAATCATCTGTAATAAATCTAAACTAGAATAAACAAAGAGTCAATGTCAAATCCACCTTCATATCATAATGAGCTAATATCACCAGACTAAGTTATGTATCCTCCTTTAAATTCTGTGGTTAATACAGTTACACGTCTGGAACAACAATTTTCTCTATCGTTACAGATGTAATGGTGCTCTTTATCATCACATCTGCTCCATTTAGCCCTAACATGTTAATACTTTTTTATCTTTCTACTGTTATTGCAATGGCTGCTGCCCACCATTATTCTTTCTTTTTTAACCATCTCTGAGAAAGTATTGTGCATGTCCACAGAGGAGTCCAAATATGCTTCATAAATGTATACGTTGGGGCATTCTCTGAGTCTTCATTCTAGATTAGATCGAGGTGGCTCTTGATTGCTCCTTTTTAGGTTCGTGATGGAAATTTTCCTCCTAAGTGCTTGTAGTTATTGTTTAATTCACTGTTTAATTTGTTGTGATTCTAGGTTTGGTCTTATGGATTTTGTGAATGAAATGGAGCATGGCAATTCCTCAAATGTTGTGGAAAAGCCATATATAGAAATGATTTTGCTAGTGTAGATGATGCAAGAAATCACTACACATAATATGGCTGACAAGAGAGTTTTTCTATTCGTGTTAGAAACTCATCGAAATCGAGATGGCAAGAGAATGAGATTAGTAATACAAAATTTGTTTGCACACATTAAGGCAAGGTTGTTCACTCTACTGATAAGGAAATTGATAATAATAGAGTGAGAAGAACTTCAACTACGAAGTGCGGGTGTTTGGCAATGATGAGCATTTTACGTAATAAGAATAATCCTTCAGAATGGATAGTCGCAAAGTTTGATGATAATCACAATCACAAGCAAGTTACCCCATCTAAAAGGATGAAAATGAAATAAAATAGAACTATGCCTGATGCAATGAAAGACTTGACCGTAGCCTTCAATAGAGAAAACTTGAAAGTTGCAAAATTACCAGATGTCATGGGTGGTGCCTATATTGGTTTTGGGAAGAAGGATTGTTATAATCACTTGAGGGATGTGAGACATAGGAATCTAGAAGGCAATGATGCACAAATGGTGCTTAATTACTTTAGGAGAAAACAGTCAGAGAATTCACTATTTTTTTGGGTGGATCATCAGGCCCGCATGGCATATGATTATTTTGGTAACGTGGTCACATTTGACACCATGTACTGAACGAACATGTATGATATGCCATTTGTGCACTGTTGGAATATGAAACAAAGACTACTTTCTTGTGGTTCTTTCGGACATGGCTAGAAGCAATGGGAGGACGACCTCCCATAGCTTTCATTGCTGATCAAGACAAGGGAATGTTGGTTGCAATTCCCCAGGTATTCCCGAACACCTGACACTGCTTGTGTCTATGGTACATCAAACAGAAATTGCAAAAAAACTATCATAAGTGTACTATAGGAGATCGAATTTTAAGCGTGAGATGAAAAATTGTCTTCAGAGGACTTACAAAGTAGAATGTTTTGAAGAGAGATGGAAGGCATTGATTGCCAATAATGGTTTGCAAGACAATGATTGGCTTACCCAGATATATGAAATCTGTGCTTCTTGGGTCCCTGTGTATAATCGTGGTACTTTTTTTGCTGGAATGAATACCACCGGATATAGCGAAGGCGTCAATGCATTTTCTAATAACTTTGTTACGTATACGACCAATCTAAGAGAATTTGTGGTTAAGTATGAACAAGCATTGAATAAAATAGTGAGGAGGGAAAATGATGAAGATTACGAGTCCGAACACAAAGTTCATATAGTTAGTGATCGTGACAATCTCTTGAAGGATGCGGCTGAGGTTTACACTTGGAATATGTACAATAAATTTAAAGATGAGTTTGATCAACATCATCTATTCAAAGTTGAGGAAAAGCTTCAATTGGATGGATCTCACACGTATGTTTTGAAGCGTAAGGAAGGTGAACCGAAAGAATTTGTGATGAAGTTTAATTTTCAAACTCACGAGTGTAATTTGCAGGCATATTATAAAAGTCCTTACTCGTCGTGACATTGACAAGATTCCTTCTCATTTTATCCTTCTGAGGTGGAAGAAAGGGGCAAACAAGTTTAGGGTATAGGATTTAGAAGGTTGTGTGGATAATGATGTGTGTGAACAAAATAAAGCATTAAAGCTTAGTCATATGTGTCAACAATCAACTAAATTGGCCTATGAGGCAGCACCATCATACGAGGATTACAAAATCTATATGGAATGCATGAATCTAGCATGCAAAAGAATGAGGGACTAGAAAATGATGAGTGTGATGTTTGTGAGAATGAAGGATGTGGTTCCAAAAATCCCACCGGATTGGGTACAAATGAGGCTTCTACACAATAATTACTTTTGGATCAAAATATCTCCCAAACCAAGCGTAGAAAAATGGATTCGAAGGGAAAAGAGCCTACAAGTAGTGCGAGAAAATTAAAAAGCGGGATTGAGGTATCTCAGAATAAGAAAAAAAAGAAAATGTGTTGAATGTAATGGGATACGACATGACAAACGTAATTGCCAAACAAATCCATCTAGGAGAAAGTCCAGACAACCCTACATTGGTAACTGACAAATATTATTTCTTTGGTATACTTTTTTTTTGTGTTAGCGTAATTGCTCATTGTTTTTTATTAGTTTTTTTTTGCAATGCATGAGGACGAGGAAGTAGCTAGTTTGGGTGGGGATATGAAAAGTGATGACAATACTTATGCTCTGTGATCCTTGATTAACGTTTTGCAAGTTTATGTATTTATGTCGTTTCTTTCTTTATATGAAAGTTGTTTGTAAGACTTCGATGCTTTTGTGAGACTTGGATACTTTCTTAGATCATGATGGTCATTTTTTTAAATTTATAAGAATGTGCTTTGCTGAGATATGTAGAGACAATGGACAAAATATGGCTTGGCTACAAGGACATGTGCCTTAATATTGCTTCTGTCAAGTGGCTTAAAGACAAATGAAGTTAAGTGGAATACAGAGAAATTTGTGTGACCGTTCTCCAAAACAAATGAGCTCACTCAACATCAACAACTACAATAATTTTTCTACATTTCAAAGTTTCATTATCATACAGATTACTTGACCAAATACAAAATAAAATTAAGAATGCCAACAACTAAAGCAATAGTTATCAACATTTCAAAGATTTGATTCTAGATTCAACAAGCTCAATCCTTGTCAAATAGCTTGAATCACTCGTCTCTCGAACATGCGTAACAGTGGGATCTTGATTCTAGCCACTTGGGTTACCTCCTTTGCACCACTCCCACAACGAGCACTCTCCTCTCGAACATGGGTAATGAAATTTTCCTTTATTTTTTTCGTTATCAGTTATCTTCAGAATTGCTTTAAAACCGTAGTAGCATATCTTGCTCCTCGCTCTAAGTATGTTGCCCGTATTGCTAGATGCTGACATGTTTGAAATTGAATGAGAATAAGAACCACTAATGTCAATCACAATAGTCAACAATAATTTGAGGTCAGGAGAACCATACTAAAGACTCAAAAGCAAATTGCAATTCATAAAAAATTGGCATACATCAGATTTCACATCTCAAACTAAATCAACAAATACAACGGGCCAAGAAGTTCTAGTTACAGAATGTTACAGCCTCCAGGATTTGTGGAGGGTTCACCAGGAGAAAGACAGGAAAATCAAAACAAAATTTATCTTTTTCAATTCACTATCCTTTTTATCTTTTTCAAAACTATGATCCAAATACAGCCATACATGATCAATCCAACGCATGATTCAACATATCATCCAAAAACACAACGGAAATGGGGAATCATGCTTACAAACACTACTAATCCTTCAAAAAAATACGAGATTGCTTGAGTAAATATCAATACATTACTTCTTCTTCATTTTTGCTGGGTTAATACAGATGGTTCTAAGTCAAAATACATTGCATGTACCCAGTAAACATGATCTAAACAAAGAAATCAAAACATTGATATAACTGTATCCAAACAACCCACCAAAAAGATCAAACCTTTGTACAAAATAGACCACCAACGGCGGTGGAGGCGACTAACGGCGACAGACAGATTTGCGACGGCGGCGTCAGAAGGTGTGAGTCGAGAGGAGAGAGAGAGAGATGGTGACTAACGACAACAGAAGGATCTGCGACGGCATGCACCGTCGGAAGGGGCAGAGTTGGGGGAGAGAGAGACGGCGGTGAGAGGATGTCGTGAGGACTATGGCTGAGGCCATACAACTGTTGGCTCAGAATATCAACCCACGAATGAAACCCGAGTAATGGTGGCCATGTTGGAGTTCCGCCGTATGAACCTTGCCAACTTCACCAGTGGGGCTAATCCATTTGTGGCCAACAACTAGATTGAACAGGTGAAAAAGACTATGAACACATTATAGTGAAGACTACGTATGACATACGGGAGTTGACATGGGAAGCTTTCAAGGGCCTCTTCCTTGATCACTATTTTTTGGATGTGATGAAGGACTCGCTTCAACATGAGTTCTATGATCTGAATTAGGACAGCATGACAATGGTCGAGCACCAAAACAAGTTGACGTCATTGTCTCATTTTGCAACCAAAATAGCAGCAGATGAGGATTTGAAATGCAAGAGGTTCGAGAGGGGTATTGAACCGATAATTAGAGAGAAAGTCGTGCCACTAAAAATTTGGGAATATGGGGACCTTGTGGAGAAGGCTATAATAGTGGAGGCAGATTTGGCAGTGAGAGACTGAAGTGCGATGAAAGTTACAACTTCTAAATCAGTGGGGCTGAATAAGAAGCGATAGAGAGAGGCCAATTCTCAGTTTCAAGATTATGGGAGGCAGGCTGTATCTGCTCCATAAACGTTGTCTACGGAAAGGGGTCATCGAGGAGAGATAATTTGTTATGGGTGTGACCAGCCGGGTCAACGAAGGGCAGACTATCGGAGGGGTGTGTAGTCATCTCAAATTGCAAGTGTTGCTAGGTGACCGATTGTTTTCTATAAATGTCATAAGGAGGGGCATGTACAACGGAATTGTCTATTGATGTAGGGAGGTGGTGGTACAGGAAATTCAGTGCAGAATCGTCCTATGTCATCGGGATCAGTTAAGGAGAGTTATGCACCAACTCAGCAGGCGAGGGCAGCTTGGCCAGCTTTGTCAGCTCTGTCGGTAAAACAAGAGCAAGTGAATAGTGTACGTGTTTATACCATTGTTGTGCCAAAAATAAGAACATGAGGAGCCTCAGTTGTTCGAGGTACATTACTTTTGTCTCGCACTTGGGTTAGTGTTTTGTTTGATACTAGTGATTCACATTCCTTTATTTCTTCTAGTCTTGTTACTATCTTCGGTCTTAAGGTCAGCATGCTAGAGTTAGTTCTATCTGTTGAGAAGCCTATCAGAGGTTGATGTCATTTTGAAGCATGTGTATCGGTCTTGTGAGATAGAGGTTGCTAATCATAGTTTTTCCTTTGATCTCATTTTGTTAGACATGAGTAGTTTTGACGTTATTCTGGATAGGACTGGTTGACCTTCTTTAGAGCCACGATCGATTGTTATCGGAGTAGGATGACTATTAATATTCTGAAGGGTGACAATTTTCAATTTTTAGGAAACAGAGGAGATGTTCAATTGGGAATTCATGAGTTGTTGGGTTGAGGGACTATTGGTCATCTATTCACAGTGATGTAGGATGACAAGGGGGATTAGAAATGAGGATGGTTGCCTAGAGTGGTTCGTGACTTTTCAGAAGATATTGTGGGTTTACCTTCTCAATGGGAAGTGGAGTTTTCTATTGATCTTGTACCCATAGTAGCTCCAGTTTCTGTGGAACCTTATCAATTTGCTCTAGCTGAGTTGAAGGAGTTTAAGGTACAACTTTAAGAATTGATGGATAAATGCTTCATTCGACCTAGCACGTCACCTTGGGGCGCACCAACCCTATTTGCTCAGAAGAAGGATGGGACTTTGAGGTTGTGTATTGATTATCGACAATTAAATAGTGTGACTGTGAAGAATAAATATCCGATGCCAAAAATTGACAACTTGTTTGATCAACTCAGGGGTTCTCAAGTATTTTCAAAAATCGATCTGAGGTTGGGTTATCATCAACTAAGAGTCAAGGAGGAATACATAATCAAGACAGTATTACGGACACGGTATGATCATTATGAATTTGTTGTGAGGCCGTTTGGTTTGACCAAAGCACCTACCACTTTTCATGAGATTAATGAACTGGATCTTCAATAAATTCTTGTACCAGTTTATCATGATGTTCATGAATGATATACTAATTTATTCACCGACAGAGAAAGAGCACGAGAATCACTTGGAGGTTGTACTGCAACTTTTGAGGGAGAATTTTCTCTACGCTAAATACTCTAAGCGCAAATTTTGACTTTCCAGGGTGAAATTTTTGGGCATGAAGTGTCAAGCGAAGGAGTGGTAGTGGAAGCTCCAATGACACAGCTTACTAGAAAGGGAATCAGATTTGTATGGAATAAATAATGTGATAATTCATTCTAAGAGTTGAAGAAGAGGTTGACAATCGCTCCAATCTTGGTGGTTTCGGAGTGAGGACAAGGGTATTCAGTTTACTGTGATGCTTCTAAGGATGGATTGGGGTGCGTATTGATGCAAAATGGGAGAGTTGTTGTATATGGTTCTCTTTACTTAAAGAATTATGAGCACAATTATCCCAAACATGATCTAGAGTTGGCAGCAATTATCTTTGCACTCAAGAGTTGGAGACACTACTTATATGGTTACAGTTTAAGGTCTTCTTAGATCACAAGAACTTTAAGTACATCTTCACACAGAAAGATTTGAATATGGGGTAGCGAAAATGGATGCAGTACATAGAAGACTATGATTTCGAGTTGCAGTACCATCCGGGAAGGCAAATGCAGTGGCTGATGCTTTTAGTAGAAAATCACTTCATAGTCTAGTTGGCGTAGCTATTCGGGAGTGGGATATGATTGGGGTAATTGGTGAGAAAAGTCTACAATTCAATGTTGATAGTGATAGGGCTGCCTTGTTTAGTGTAGTGGTTCAACCTTCATTGTTGTTGAGTGTTATAGAAGACAAACAAAATGATTCAGAGGCCAAGTCGGTGAGAGGTCGTTTGGTTTCAGGGAAGCAAGTTGACGGTTGGGTTCTTCATGCAGATAGGGTCTATGTACCCAAGTCGTGCCACGAGAGTGTATTCCAAGAGTCTCATCATTCTCGTCTCATTGTACTCCCTGGCAGGATGAAAATGTATCAAGATATATGAAGACAGTATTGGTGGAAGGGAATGAAATATGATGTTGCATTATTCGTGTCAAAGTGTCTGGTGTGTCAGCAAGTTAAGGCCGAGCATCAGACACCAGCCGAGTTATTGCAACCTTTACCAGTGGATAAGTGAAAGTGGGAACATGTAAGTATGGATTTTGTGATTGGGCTTCTGAGGTTGCCCACAGACCATGATGCAACATGGAAAATTGTTGATCGACTGATCGAGACCGCCCATTTTCTTTCTATCTGTGTGACAGATGCTGTAGAGACACTCAATAGACTTTACATTTGGGAGATTGTTCGATTATATGGAGTGCCAGTATCTATCGTGTTGGATCGGGATCCCAAATTTACTTCTCGGTTTTGGTCTAGTCTTCAGGAGGTGCTTCGGACAGATTTGCGTATGAGTACTTGCGTTTCACTCACAAATGGACGAACAATCTAATGTATCATTCAAATTCTCAAGGACATGTTGAGGGCTTGTGTCCTAGAGTTTTGAGGCTCATGGGAGGATCATTTGCCATTAGCAAAGTTTGCCTACAATTATAGTTTTCAAACTTGCATTGGGATGACACCTTATGAGGCACTTTATGCCAGACTGTGTAGGCTACTAGTATGTTGGGCTGAATTTGGTGAAGGTACAGTATTGGGACTCGACTTAGTTCGGGAGACTACTGATAAAGTCGTTTAAATACAGCAGCAGTTGTTGACCGCTCAAAGTTGTCAGAAAAGTTATGCCGACCGCAAGAGGCGACCACTGTTTTTTGCGATGGAGATCACGTCTTTTTTAGAGTCACAGTGAAGAAGGGGTGGATGCAGTTCGATCAAAGTGGAAAGCTATCACTGAGGTATGTGGGGCCGTTTGAAATCCTCGAAAGAGTGGGGGAGGTGGTGTATCAACTTACCTTGCCACCAAGGGTTCATGATGTATTTCATGCATCTATGTTGCATAATTATGAACCTGGCGCATCACATGTGTTGAATCGGGCTGAGTTGGAAGCTGAGGATGATTAACATATGAGGAGAAACCAGTGAGGATCTTAGACACCCGATAGCAGGTTTTACACTGTAAAACTATATTATTGGCCATGGTATTATAGCATCATCATGGGGTTGAAGAAGCTATGTAGGAACGAGAGTTTTGAGTTTCGTTTCAAGTATTCTGATTTGTTTCACCCTTGAAGCAGCAATTTCGAGGACGAAATTTCCTGAGGGGAAGGGGGTTATTGTGAGGACCTGAGGTTCGCTGTCTTATTTTAATTGCTTTTGGTCTATTCTAGAATTTTGTGATATTGTGATTAATGTCTAATTGTGGCTCGTGCATAATTAGTTGGAGTTTCGGACTCGATTGGGTGGGGGGTCACATAGGTCAAGGGGGTTAATGTATTTAACCTAATTTTAACTATAAAATGCTTACAAAACTCTAAAATCAATTTTCTATTAAAAATCCACAGTTTCTTTCTAGAGATCTATAAATCCTAGATTGCTTGAGGAATGAGAATGTGTGCCTAGACAAAAGATTCACACAATTTGATCAACTAGGAAGTTGTAGAGGGCATTGAGAGTTTCGCATAGAGCCCAAGATCAACCAAATACGCGAAGTGTTCGAGGATTTTCAATCACAATAGTATATTCTGCATTTTTATCGAATAAACTAGGATTTCATATTGATTTACATTGAGATATTACATAGATAGTGTTTATTTCAATGGTATGTATGTTATTTTTATTGAGTCAGGCATGTTTTGTGGCATTTTCGAGCATATTGGATAGTTAAATTGTAGAAATGAAAGTAAAAAATGAGATCTGTTTGACAGACTGAATCTAAAAATTTACCTAGGCCGTTCGAGTGACCTCCTAAATTTTCGGCAATCTGTTTTGGACAATAGATTGGTTTTTGCCACTCGAGCGACCTGTTGAAAAATAGAATGTTATGATTTTAGTTTCTGGCCTAGTTCTTGCCTTTCGGTCCAATTATGGCTACTATTTAAGTCTGAAATTAACTATTGTTGGTACATATGAGCATGCATGGAGGTCAGATACCATGAAACTACTGAGTTAAGAGGTGGCCTGACAGTCAAGGCATCCCGTAAATTCTATGATGGAGTCCCCGATGTGGGCAGCCTATAGTGCAAAACTGTCAAAATTTTGCATGAGTTGCATGTTGAGCATGATAGCGTTATGGTTATTTAGTTTTCTATTTACTTTGTCGTTTAATGCATATCATATTGTTGATACGAACATGTTTTATTCAATATATCGATGTTTTTAGTATGACTTCCTACTCGAGCTCCAACTTATATTTTTTTATAAACCAATAATTTATAGGTGATGATGTGGAGTAGAGGACTTAGACCTCGATTATGAAGATGGTTTAACATACTAATTTACGATTTTATTTTGGCAGTAGTATAGCCATGTTTTTAGATGGTTCAGATTTTATTTATTTATTTGTTCGGGTATTGTGGGCATATTTTGATTACATCATGTTCAGACTAGCAAGGGTGGTTTATTTATTTATTTGATATTTGATTATCGGATTTGGAGATTTATTTCAGTTAATAGAGTTATGTTATGTTCGAGTATTGATTTATGTTGTTCCATTACTTATTTTATACCCTAGAAATTTGATGTGTGACAGGTATGTAGCGAACTAATAACAAAAATAGTACGCTTGGCGATACGTGATTGATAACTTTAGTCCATGACCTGATCTCTTTTTTTAGATCCTCAGCCAAGCGCTGGACGTATCTCTTCATGGACATTCTAGGGACCCGTTTGGTGAACGGCCCCCTCCAAACCCATCTATTGGATCAATTAGTGTGCCCTTGTTCTTAGGCACAAACGTTCCAATGAGAGCCCTAACACCGGCCTTGATTGTTGTAACATCCTCCAATAGCAAAGAACATGCCATGCTCACATTATCACAGTGAAAAATGTCCCAAGCAGAGTTGCCAATTCTAAGTAGGATGACATTTTACCTCGATAATAAATAATTGAACTGAACTGATATTTTTTTTCGAACTGTAATCGAATTTTTTCCATAGATGCGGATATGATAGTGACCAAAGAATATTCGCTCAGATACGATTCGAATATGGTTTAGATTAATAACAAAAAATAATCAAATCGATATCCGAATTGAATCGGTATCTGAATCGAACCATTCAGAATTGTAAAATTATCCCCATTTAGTTATATATCATATATATCATATATACATATACATATACATATATATTTATTGGAATATAAAAATAATAATCTATTGTTACTATGTGTAGTAGGTCGGAATATGCAATAGTGGGCCTTTAGCCCAAAATCACCCTTGGCTCATTCGTGTTAGGCCAGGAATGGGCTCGGCCCAAAGGTCTAGTGGCTTGCCTTTGGCATACGAGCTAAGGTGTCCTAAATGACCCTCGGCATCGGCCTTTGGCTAAGCAGCCATGCATTGCACTCTTGGTTCTTAGCCATGATGCCTAAGTTCTATGCTTGGCCACACTACGTGGAGACGGGCTCCTTGCATTTCGGGAGAACATGCAGGCCTGCCCGCACAGATGTGGGACACGTGGCAATACTTTCGCAGTTCACAGACCACAACGCTACATGCACGACCGAAGCCCCCAATAAGCAGTTGGTTTCCTACTCTATAAATACTCTAAGGGCACTCCAACTACAAGTACACACGCATATACTCGAACTAACTCTTACTTTCAAGTTGCTTTCACTCATACTAAAGGCTAACTTGATCGTCGGAGTGCAAACCAAAACAACACCCCGGTCGGCGCTAACTAAGTGTTGAGTGTTTTGTAGGTTTAGCCAGAGGGTTCACCACTTATTCCTGAGAAGTCTAATTTCAATTCCAGACTCCAGAATTTGGTGACCACAGTGGAAGATCCACTCGATTTCTCATCTTAAACCTTCGTTCCCTCTTTTTCAAACCCTTTCAAATTCAGCCTCACGGCGAAAATTCCAACTCAGAAGAACGATCAGATCGAGTCTATCCGGGTAGGGAAAGCAGCTATGGGTTCCGGTACCACAGACCCACACCTCTGTTGACTCTTCCTTCGCCTCCACCTGCGGAGATTTCGGCTGAGCTCAGGGACCGAGCATACGTCAAGCACCTGGAGGCTTAGTTGGCTGAAAAGGATCAACTACTCCAATTGGTTAGGAAGGAGGTAGCATAGCTGAAGGTTGCAATCAAGCCCCATCAGAATGGCAAAGCATTCCAAGCCTAGCACTGCAGCGCCACTGAACACGCTCACTTGAGCAAAGAGAGCACCAAAAGTGCCTGGCTCTGGAGTGCTTAGGTGGCAATGCCGAGGCCAAACAGTATGAGGGGACACGGGGCGGAGAGTGAGTTCGCTCTCCTCCTCCCGAACATTATTTTGGCGATAAGCGTCAAATGCAATGGGTATCAGTCCATAAGTGGTTGGGAGCTCAATCCATTAGTAGTACCCATTCGTTCCATCTGATAACCACGGCTTCAGATGTCACCCCTACTCATGAAACTAAGTTATACACAAGATATGGTGGGCAGAGAGACCGTTCCCCTTGGCATCGTTACAATCGGGAATGCTCTTCTCAGTACCACAGAGGAGAAGATCTTAGGCCTCAGCTTGTTTCCAGACATAGGGGTCCAGAAGGACAAAAGGTACAGCAGGCCCGGTCATAGTGCAACATCATACATGATCAGCTCATTTCCTTGCCCTTTACCAGAGAAATTGATGGAGTCTGCCCCCCACGTGGTTTCAACCCACCTAAATGCACCAAATATGACCCAAAGACGGACGCCTACCTCCACTTGGTTCATTTCAAGAAGATAATGTCTTTGTACAACACTGATGATGTACTTATGCGCAAGCTATTCCCTTTTAGTTTGGGAGAGCTCGGCCTTTTATGGTTCGACAAATTGGGAAAAAGGTCCATCCATTCTTTCAAGGATCTCTCCCTTACCTTTCTAGCTCGATTTTTCACCAGTAGTAGGTCGAAGAAGGGAGTTAACTCCCTCCTCACTCTAAGAAAGTCAGCCAACGAATCCCTCAAACAATATGCAGCCCAATACTGGGAGCTCGTTAATAAAATAGAAGGCTGCGACCCAGCCATCACTGTAGCCTCATTCAATCTTAGTCTGATCACCGAAGCCGATTATTTGAGGATCGAATGTTGTCCAATCCTACCAACATAAACAACCTTATGGGCTGGATTGATAATCATTGCCGACTGGAGGAAGCTCGAAGTGAGTGATGACAAGCCGAACAAAACCATCTCCATTAGGGAGATGGGAACAGAAACATAAATAACAATGGCGGCCATCGGAGTGTTAACATGGTAACCTTTCGGGCAGAATAAGGGCCCTCGGCTTCATGAATTTGCCGCTGTAAAGGCCATCTTCAAAATTTCGACATCCAAGATCCTCAAGAAAATTAAGAATGAGCCTTACTTTGAGTGGCCAAGGAGGCCGATAGGGGATCAGTGGAAGCCATGCGACTCTACCTACCGATGCTCCTACCACGGAGAGAATGGGCACTTGACTACTAGGTGCCAAGCTTGGAAGGACTTCCTTGAGAGGTTGGTTTCCAAATGTCACCTATGAGGGGTTTTACGTTGGCCCTCAACTTCTTCTTTGAGTTAACCTCAGCGCTAACGCCCTTTCTTTTCCTATTCAAGCCCAATTGGCTCTCACTAGGCTCATTGGAACCGCTTGGTAGCTTCAGAGTTAAGGTGTCCCTTGCTCACCTCATTTCTTCGTCAACCGCTGCAGAAGAGCCCTCGCCCAAGTCAATGTCTCTAAAAAGCTGTTGAAGCTTGGGGTCATCGACTCCCGACAGAGTAGAACAACTGTATCCAAAGGAGTAGGTACCTAAGGATACTAAGATCACAATATCAAGCATTGGCTGGTCCCTCAGCTCCCGGATGATCCCTAATGGTGGATTGTGATATGAACCGACTGCTAGACTAAAAGTTGAAGGGACTCAGTAGTCTTCTAAGCACTCGGTATTGTTTGAGTCTTCGGCACTGACGTCACTGGCACTACTCGGCGAATCTTCGTGCGATCTCAGGACCGACTTGTAAGAGCTTATATACTCGAGGAGCACAGTGCACTTCTTGTGTTGCCTTCAGATCGTAAGCAGCCGGCCAATCTGGGCCTGTTGTGCTCTCGCCCTCAATCAATCAATCACGCGCTTCCCTATAGAAAATGGAGCATCCATTAGAAACTGAGCAAAAATAGTTGCAAAAATAAAAGCGTAAAGGCCGACCTTACTAGAAAATCCCATTACATGGGGCATCGGATGTATGCGAGGCTCGCCGAGGGCGAATTCGAATTCTCCCCTCACCGTAACAAAATCATTTGCATATTTTTTCATAATCCAACAAGTCATGAATCAATCTACGTTGACCCTCTCGGCAAGTAAAAAATCTTCTATTCAAGATTGTGTTGTGGTCGACATAGTACACGGCAAACAACTCCTCGATCTCAAAGGTAAGGTTGTACTTCTCCCTAAGCTCGACTATCCCTATTATTATTCGATAAAAATTAATCGTTACGTGGGAAGTAGTCACTCGAAGAGTATACAACACCTGCCAAAGGAAGGGGTGGAGGGGGAACCGAATGCCCCCCTCGATGATAGCCATCACTGGCATGACAGTCTGCCGATCGTCAACCACGGGGCTATCTCTCAGCTAGACCAAATTGACTATGACATTATCAGGACTACCATATGTCTGCCGAAAATTTGCTAAACTATCCAAATCATTGAAGAACCTGATATACACTGACTAGGATGTCATTGTCTACCAATCCGATGGAACCACTTGGTCTTGGCTCTTCGGAGTGAGACAAAAGCACATGAGCCAAATCCACTTTAGACTCGGACATCCTATTCAAGAGCACATGGATTAAACAAAAGCTAAGACCTAACAGTCGGCATAGTATAAAGGGATCGTCGGCCAATATATTTGGCACTCGGCCAAGAAACGGGATGCTCGGCTAGTTTCTGGGGCTTATATGACAACCCTAGACGGTGACACCAAAGGAAACGCGAAAAAGCTACGCAAGAAAGTGCAAACAAATGGCAGAAAAATCAATAAATAGCAAATAGAAACAACATACATACCTGAAAGTTAAAGAAGACTGGAATTGCGAGGATGACTGAAGAAATGAAGATCAAAGAAGTAAGAGGCAAATCTGTCGAAAGCTCTAGGGTATGCCAGAGAGAGAATGCGAAAAGAACTTTCTCTCTCCTAAAATGCTATATTTATAGCAGGGCACAAAACGTGAGGCATCGCACCCGAAAAATGAAGCATTTCTCTTTGGACTGTTAGATCATGAGACACGTGGCAGGATCTCAGAAGGCAACGTTTTGGGCATAAGGGAATCCCTCGGTAATGGATGGCCTCGGCGTCAGGCTCCGGCCTCATAATAATCAATCCCTCTTTTCAGCCGGTTTTGAAAAATAGTAATTGAGGGCTGTTGTAGTAGGCCAGAATATGCAACATTGGCCTTTGGCCCACAATCACCCTCATCTCATTCATGTTAGGCCAGGAATGGGCTCAACCCAAAGGTCTAGTAGCTTGCCTTCGGCATACGAGCCAAGGTGTCCTAAATGACCCTCGGCATCGGCCTTCGGCTAAGCAGCCATGCATCGCACTCCTAGTTCTCAGCCGCGATGCCTAAGGTTCCACGCTCGGCCACACCAAGTGGAGACGTGCTTCTCACGTTTTGGGATAATGTGTAGGCCTACCTGTCCAATCCGCACGAATGTGGGACACGTGGCAGTACCTCTGCAGTTTGCGGACCACGACGCTACATTCACGACCAAAGCCCCCGACAAGCAGTTGGGTTTCCATTCTATAAATACTTTATGAGCACTCCTACTCTAGGTACACACACATATACTCGCACTAACTCTTACTTTTAAGTTGCTTTCACTTTTACTAAAGGCTAACTTGATATCATCCAAGTGCCCGCCTAAGACCCAACCCCGATCGGCGCTAACTAAGTATTGAGTGTCTTGCAAATTCAGCCAGAGGGATCACCACTTATTATTGAGAAATCTAATTTGGATTCCAGACTCCACACTATGTATTTATAATTGTACCGATTCGGTAATTCTTATATATTATAAAATAGAAATAATTGCCTTTGTATCCCTTCGACTTTAGGTCGAATTTTGATTTGGTCCTTCTGGTTTCAATTTGAACATTAAGCCCCTTACACTTTGACATTTGGTTCAATGTGATCCATTTATTAGAGTCAGTTAGTTTTTCTAACAGAAAATGTACATGACCAAGTCTGAGGGGTTATTTTGGCATTTTACGTCCTCTTCTTCTTTAACTTCTTAAAAATCACACATTCTCTCTCTCTCTCTCTCTCTCTCTCACACACACACACACACACACACACACACACACACACACGCACAAATAATCAAATATACACAACTTCCTCTTCTCTTGTTCTTTTTCGAAACTCCAATTGAAACCCATCTCCTTGATTTTTCCGGCCAAAAATTATGTTCAAAAATTTTAGAAAAATATAAAAAATAAGTCAAAATATGGTTTGTGCCCTCACGATCTATTAGTACACTAATATTTTTGTAATTTTTTATTTTGCATTAATTTTTTATTTATTATTGGTTCATCTCGATAAGAAATTTCAAAAAAATAAAAACTTATGTCTAAGAAAATTGGACTAAATACACAATCTAGCCTAGCTAGCGACAAAGTTAGTGAAAGTTCACAGGTGCGTGGGTAAGTTGTGGCAAATGGCATGTGGGTGAACTCACAGTATTGCTTTGTTAACTAAAGGTGGAGGCAATGGTATGTTTTCTTTTTCTATATGAAAGTGTTTACTCAGGAATGTAGTAAATATTTTTTTTTTCTAAAATGTTTGTTATTTGGTATAAGGGTATTTTTGAAATAGTGTGTCAAAAGAACTTACACCTCTAGTTTTTATTGAGATGGATTAATTACATTACAAGTCATTTACTTTAAACTTTGGCCGAGAGTCCCAAAAAAAAGAAAGAGATACAGTGCATGAAAGAAAGTGAAATATTAAATTATAAAATTGAAAAATTTAGCAGACGCAAAAATATGAAATATTTTAAGAGCAATTGTCTAAAATTTGTAAACGTAATGTACAAATTATTTTTTAAAATATTCAGTATTGTTTAATATTTTATAACTTTTTGCATAATTTTTTATTTTTTAATTCGACTTGATTAGACAAAGAAGAAAAACAAATAAAAGATGAAGAATATCATGTTAGAAAATTAGAAAAAAATTATTAAAGACGAAAAATAAGTCAAAAAGACCATTTTGACTTATTTTTATTTTTTCTAATTTTTTTAAACTTTAAGACATAATTTTATAATTTTTATATTTTTTTCGTCGAGATGAACCAACAAAATACAAAAAATTAATGAACAAATAAAAATATAGATAATGATGTTAACCAAAATTTACAAAAATAGTATACCTAAAAAAAGACATGGCTAATAAATAAAAAATTTTGATTAAATATATTTAAACGTAAATTGGCATGACTTTAAATTTTATTCGTAATTGAATTTCAATAGATAGAAAAGAGATTTTATTAATATTAATATATGGGTTTGGATTAATTTTTTATGATAGGATTGTGTGCGCTCGTGTGTGTGTAATGGATTTGTGATGGTTAATTTTTTGGGGGCGCGTGTGTGTGTGTGTGTGTGTGAGAGAGAGAGAGAGAGAGAGAGAGAGAGTGTGTGTGTGTGTGTGTGTGAAATTTTTGAAGTTAAAAAAGGACGATGAGGAAAAATACCATAATTCCCTCAGATTTGGTCATGTGCAGCACATATGATCACTTTTCATTAGCCAATTTAGACGGAATCAAACGGCTATGTAACATTGAAACCAATGTCGAAGTCTAAAGTGTTTAGTGTTCAAATTGAAACCAGAATGATCAAATCGAAATTCAAAAATGATACACACATATCACTTTTATACATTATTTTTGCACATCACTCAAAACTACGTCATTTTGTGTTGAGAAAAAATCATATTTGTTTTTGACCCATATCGTTCAAAATATATTTGGGTCTTCCTCAACACAAAACGACGTAGTTTTGAATGATATATAAAAATAATGTGTAAAAGTGATATGTAGTAGCACTATTGATCGAAATTCAACCAAAAATCGAAGGAATATAAGAATAATTATCTCTATAAAATATATAATATATTCTAGCTATGTAATTATATGGCCCATTAGCATTTATATTGGTTCAATTTAAGAGGTATAAATTATGCAAATGGAAATTTCATATCAAATTAGAAACGAAACTGAATTTCGTTATGTTTTTTTTTTTTTTCATCTATGTGGTGTTTAACTATGATTTTATTTTGGTGTTGTGCGCTATTATTTATAAATAGTTATTATTTGGTTGCCTTGTTGATGGTTTAGTTAGTAATGTTTGTCTTTAAGAAATATTAAATTACAATTGATGAGCTTGGTTTCTTGATTATGTATTGTGTGATGTAGTATTTTTGTGCTTGGTTAGTTGGTTTTGTTTTTGTTAAATTATAAATAAGAGTTTTTTTTAAATTATATACGGATCTGATCGGATTGGATCTAGGTGGGAGAAAATAAAATTATGGATATCTATTCGGTATGCAGTTAATAGTCGTTATTTGTTTGGTATGGCTAACGTATAAGTATTGTTATCCCCGACAGATAGCGGGACTGATACGGATATCAGATATAGTTCGAATATTGAACACAGATATTTTGATATCTATTCCGATCCCCCCCTTTGCCACCCCTAATTATAGGGTTGCTAGATCCGTCAACCTGATCTGGTAGGCTTCTTTGGATCTAATTAATACCTAATCTCCTGCGCAAGGAACATGTAAGCAAGTGTCGCTTAGTTCATACTAGCTAAAAGACATTCTAATACTTAAATCAGAACATGAATAACAATGCACAAAAGTATCTACACTTGTATTGGTTGCTTATCTTTCTAGGTTCGGTATCCACCTTTATATATAGACAACTATCTGTTTAAAAAGCAGTAACGAAATATGTCTAGATCCTTTTCTGAATAATAGTGAATTATATTCTAGAATCCTTCTATAATTTCTGATTTATGAATTAGTGTTGTTTCTATATGTCCCGAGTTTCTATAGCGGGCTCCCTTTCATAAATTTCGGATGGCCTACAGATTTCCCGGATAACTTCATTTATGACCTTCTCTGCTGCTTCCTTTTCCCACGCTCTCGGGCAACCACACTGTTAATTCTGTTTTCTTTACCTGCAAGCCAAAAGGTAAAGTCATAGACATGACTTGCTATTAAACAATATTCTTGTTTGATCCGTTTGACTAAACAATATAGGATCAGTAAAATTTTCATTTTCCAAATAAAGAGTCAACCTCCCACAAGGATAAGCCGACCGATCAATTTCGAAACCAAATTATTTCAATATTACTATTAGTCACAGGACTTGCATTTGAATCAGTTTCTTGATTGGGAGGAAGATCTTCATAGAAAGAAAAAGCAAATTGCGTGAAGTATGGGCTGTGACAAAGAAGGGCGATTTGGAGTCTTCGTGGTGAGTTATCGCCCTACAAGGGTAGCGCACTACAAAAGTGTAGTACACTTTTTAATTTTGGATAAATTTGCAAAATAATTAAAAAAACTAAACGAATTCTAAGAGACGATGGAGGAAATCGAAAATACAAAATATGCAAAGATTGTCATAGCATCTTCCAATCGGCCAAAGTTGTGAAGCTTGACGAATCCATGTTGAGGAGGAGCCCCGCAAGATCGATGGTGAAGTTGATTTGACCAATAGAGATCGAGAAGGTGCAAATTATAAAATACAAAGCACATATCCCAAAAAAAAAAAAAAAAAAACGACAATTACATGATACAAGCTGCATACCCATTTTATAGAACCAAAATAGGACAAAGAGAGTCAACAACTCCACAAAATACAAAGTACAAGGGGCATACCCCAAACATAAAGCAACATAAATAGCACGGTACAAGGGCATACTCCGATCTTGAAAATCACATCCACATAAGCCTCGAATCTCTTGAAAATCCCTGAATACCTGGAACATTGTCAAAATCAGTCACTAAGTATAAAGATACCAAGCCCGATGCTCCCTAGAGGGGAAGTGATGCAATGATAAAACGCAAGAGCG
>JABCMJ010009865.1:0-32285 GCA_014822125.1 Arbutus unedo | reverse complement strand
AAATTCAGAAAATAAAAACAGAAAACAGGAATAGTTACCAAACATGGGCTAAGTAAATTTTATATTTGGATCACTGGACAATTTTCGGGGCACTTTTTAGTGAGGTTTGTATATTTAACATCTATGAGCATTAAGTTTTTCTAATTTTCATATGCTCAAATAAAATCATCACGTGAAGATTGTGTATTTATTTTTCTTTTTAACACTCCCATTGGATTGAGAAACTTCATGAGAAAATAAAAAAAAATGGATTGGAGACATCATTTTCTCCCATGTTTGGTTTGCAAAATAAATAAGAAATGATAGAAAAATGTGAAATTTTAAAATCCTTCATTTTCTTTTCTCACCAATTTTGGTGAGATTTTGAGAAAAAAAGGTACCAAGTGACCTAATTTTTGGATGGCCTATTCTACCTTTCTTATGACAAAAATACATCATTCTCCTATAGCTTAGAATATTATATCTTTTGTTCTTAATTTCATTCCACTTTCCATCCATTTTTTTACTCCACCACTCGTATAATTCTCTCCCCATGTCCTCCATCTCCAATGAAAAAAAATCTCTCTCCCTTTCTCGATTTGTGTAGTGAAGGCTCTATTTTGATTTGGATAAAAAAAATCTGCGCACAAGAGCATCTCGTCTTGCTTCAGGTAAGATCCGAAACTCCATCTCTTCTTTCTTTTGCCGTGATATAACTCCTTGCTTATACCTCCTGCAAGTGGGTACATGTGTGTGTGTGTAGCAGTACACATTGCTTATACATGTCATGTAATAGCACATCTGTTTAGTTTATCTCAACAACCCCTTTCTTATGCTTTTTGATGGATTTGTCCTATATGTAAACAGAAACAAGTTATTATAAACTTTCCCCCACCAACATTTTTTCTGTTTCTTATTTTTTTTATGTATTTATCTTGTATTTTTTTTATAAATTTGAATTATATAAATACATATTGTTTCCTTTGCAATAATTATTCCATTTTGTCCAAAAATAGGATAAATGATTAAGCCAAAGGGGAAGGTGCAGAAATTGGAAAAAGGAAACTCCGTCGATGGTCTAACTCAACAATTGAAAGTGTTGATCAAATGATGTCTCGAAATGAAGCAACATTGAAGAATTTTATTGATCTTAACGAGAGTGATATGTCATGTCCTAAAAATGAACTTTCTTCCAATAAAAAGAAAAAAAAATTGCCACATGGAGAAGGTGTGGAAATTGAGGAAATAAAGGCAGCAATGTAAAATATAACATCGGCCGTAAGAGAGTGTAATGCAATGATGGAGAAAGCTCATGAATGTGTTTCAGCAGGACTACTTCATAAGGCATAAATCAAAATTGAGTCATACCAACGCAAGAAGCATACATTTTCCCAATTCACAAGCCGAAGAGAATGACGACATTTTTAGATTTTCGGGTGGAGTATCGCAAGAAAACTTTGGAAGACATGATGTTTGATCTCAAAAAGTATTTCTAACTTAGTTTTGGAGGCCATAACCTAGATGACACTCTAGTATTTTAGACTGTTTTTTGGGAAAAATATTGCTGTGGTTTTGTGAAAATATTTTTACTATTTTGTGTTGGAACACATTTTTATGGAAATATTTTGTGTTGTGGCTCTTGATTGTTCTGTTAAAATACTTTGACTGAAAAATAGTGTTTTGGAAAACGAAAAATGCTACGAACACAAATGAATCTTGGACCGTCGGATGCATATAGAACTCTTAAATTATCAAGGCCCCACGTGTATCCGACAAATCCGAACACATTTCTGTGTACACAAACTTTCTCTTTGAAAAAATAAACATGGCATTTTCTTTTCTTTTTTCTTTATGTAAACTAACAAACAAGATATGTAAAAAAATAAGAAAAATTACATTCATTCTTATTTTATCTACCCAAATGAGATAGGAATAGATCATATTTCTTTTGTTTTCTTTTCTTATCAATAAGAGAAACATTTTTTTTTTCTTTTCTCAGCTCGTTAGGACCGTTACAACTATCATGTAGATTAAAATTAATTTTGCAAGAGAAATAGAAAATGCAACTGGTTTGAGTGAAGATAAGAACAAGAACGCATATGACAACGCCTATGTCAACAACGATTCCCTTCTTAAGCCGCAGCAGCTCGAAGTGCACAAGCATTGTATTTGCCCCGGTCACTAGTAGTATATAAAGTATAGATAAATTGGCCTGAATTATAGATAGAAAAAAGTATAGATAAACTCCTCAGCCTTGGTACATTTTTCACCATCAAGGATCAGACATATTAACACCAAACAGAAAAGGAAAGCTAATTAGAACCCTTCCTAACTGGAATTAAGAGATTAGTGAAGAGAAACGTGCCCTGTATACGCACTTGTCAAATATACCATGCCTGCTCCATAGATCAACCGTTAATTCCTCAGATTAGTTCGACGAACCGTCAGTTGCGGCCGCAGCGGTAGTGGTGTCCATCATTTTCTTGAATTCATCAAAGCTGACATAACCATCGCCGTCTGAGTCGACGGACTTGATCATTTTGGCGCAATCGTCGACGGAGCACTTCTCGCCGAGGCGGCTCAAGATCTGGTGGAGCTCCACAGCGGAGATGAGTCCGTTCTTGTCCTGGTCGTAGAGCTGGAAAGCATCCTTCAGCTCCGGAGCCCCGCCGTCGCATCCTGCGGCGGAGCCCTTGCAAAATTCGGCGAACTCGTCGAGGCTGATGAAGCCGTCATGGTCGGTATCGATCTCCTCCATCATTCGCTTCACATCATCCTCCGTCGATGTTTCGGATCCGAGGGCCTTTATCACGTTCACGAGCTCCGTGAAGGAGATCTTGCCGTCGCCGTTGACGTCGAACTTGTTAAACACCTTACGTACTTCCTCCGTGTCCTGGAGGAACACCGAGGGCTTAGCGTCTGTGTTTGTCGCCATTGTAACTTATGGCTTCGCCGCTTTCCTTTTTGAAATTGAGAGAGAGAGAGAGAGAGAGATTGATGGCCTTCCTCTGGGCATAGGATCGGTGGATGAGGGTAAGTTACCCTTACTTATAGGGATTAATAGCGAGGGTAGAGGAATCAATGCGTGTGTGCGTGTTTGCGCGTGAGAGAGAGAGAGAGAGAGAGGTGCTAATTTAGTTACAAAGAGAGATGAGTGCATCCATTGACTTCATTTTGAAGAGGGGATTGAGTTATACTGCTCAGCCGCGTATTTTGTGGTGTGCCGACAGCCAATTAGCTTCTGCCATCTCCCCAAATTGTCCCATCGCAAATCGGTTATTTCTCATGTGGGTTCTGTTTGCAATCACTTGTAAATTCGATGTTTGAATTATAATTTTTCTATTACTTACTTAAAATATTTAGTATAATATATCATCATTTTTAATGTAAATTTTTATAAGTTTGAGCATAATTTAAACCTTTATTAAATAAATTTTAAAATAACTTATCATTAACTTCGTTGAGGTATTTTTAAAATTAATTACTTTTTGAATTATAGTTTTGTTGTTTGAAGAAGAAGTATCTTCATCTTGGTTATAAAAGTCAGGGGGAGCATTTGCAGCAGGGTACAAGACTTGTTTGCAAGATCCACAAATTCATATATGGATTTAAGCAAGCTTCCAGACAAATAAAATTTCAAATTTGCTCATGCACTTCTCCAGTTTGGTTTCACTCAATCCAAAGAAGATAAGTACACATTGTTCACCAAAGGATCATGTTGTCATTGCTAGTCCAAATAGTCACAGTATTGATTCTCTCGTGCAATTTCTTCATAGCCAATTTAAACTTAACGACATAGGTCTTTTGAAGTACTTTCTGAGTCTTGAAATTGCACGATCTGCTCATGGCATAGTTCTCTCTCAACGCCATTATGCACTCCAGTTGCTTGAAGATACAGGATACTTAGCTTGCAAACTTGTTGTTATTGCATTAGATCCCAAAGTTCCATTGAATAGTGGCACTGGTGGTATTGCTCCTTGATGCTTCTTGAATCGCAGATTTATCGGCAAATTATTTTAGCTTACTATTTGCATGCATGATATCACTTTTGCTGTCCATAAACTCAGCCAGTTCGTGGCTCAACCTCGCCTCCCACATTTGCAAGCAGCTCATCATTTACTGTGATATGTTAAATCCAGTTCTGGCCAAGGTCTCTTTTATATGCCATCTTCACTACTAGTTCCACTTTTGTCCAAGATGGCTGTCAAGAATCTTTATGATCCATCTCGAGGGGGAATACTAAGTATTTAGCTCAGTTAGGTAGATAAGCAATAGTTAGTTAGTTAGTTAATAAGTAGTTGGTTAGTTGGCTATGAGTATAATCTTAGAACAATTTTACCTTTTGAGTATTAGAACAATCGAGTATTAGTCGGTTAGTCTTAACTCTAATAAAACCTACAACTTGAATATTAGGACAATTTTACCTTTTGAGTCAAAGCTAGAAAATTTAGATGTTGTGATAACTCATAATTACCGATGGTGCTAGAAACTAGTTTAGTAGTCTTAAGCTCCTGCATTGGTTCCTGAAAACAAGTTTAGTGATCAAGGGTGATTTTCTGGCCAAGTACCCTCCAACGATCAAGTTAGACATTTGTAAAGAGATAGAAGTTGTGCGCATGTATGAAAGTACAATAGCTGGGTGTATAAATGTACATGTTTTCTGGCCAGTAACTCCTTTACGTAGGTTAGGTGATAGGCAGTCTCACGAATGTCGATTATGCCCCTTTACATATTCAGAGGAGCAGCTCATTAATTGCATGTTTCATCCCCAAGATTATGAGCAATCAAGGGTTCGGATTGTGGAATCTTTATCGATCGAATCCCGTCATTGGCTCCTTTCTACCGACCTAAGTAAACCTTGTTGAGAGGGAGTCCTTTCGTTTGGGATGAGCATCGATCGACGGTTGTGGGACCATGATTTAGCTAATCGGTCCTTGGTCTGGCTGTATGTAAGCAATCAGGTTGTGTGTCGTCTACAGAGGTGATCAATCATCGAGCGACTTATGGTAGAGCCAAGCGGAACTGGGCTCATCAAATGTCTCCCATTCCAATGTCTCCCTTGGGTGACGAATCCGTATTTTGTCTTTTGACTTATGTACAGATAACAACTTCAAATGAGAACAAATGTTGTATGAAATTATGTCTACGATCATTACTTTGAGACTTACCATACTACGTACTCTACGCCCTGTCAAATTTTGATTGACTATTATAATGAATATGGATTATGACACAGAGTTCATAATACAATTGTAAATAATTACGAAAAATACCTCTTCCCACAATTATGTGACAATCTAGACTTTGTTCACATAATTATCATTATGTGACAATCTAGACTTGTAGTTTCCCTTTTATCTGAAAAGAACTTCGTGTGTTGGAGAGAGAATACGAAGACGTGAGAGACATAACAGAGTATGCAATTTTTCAGTATAACCATTGATCGTAGTGCACATGCTTTCTATAAACACACGAAAAATAAAGTATTAAGGTGAATCAATCTAGTAGATCTGAACACGCACTTTTTTTCTTCTTGATCCCTAAATCTTGATTTTTGTAAGAATCACGGGCCCCCCCCCCGGCTCTGGATTTCATATTCGGGTCATCCCAGAAATATCAAGGAATTATCGTAAAAGTCCTTCAACAAGGGCACTTTTTGGTTGACTCTGTCAAATTGATGCTTCAAATTTCGAAAGTATTCAATAATTTGAATTGCAAAGTTGCTATTGATTTAATGGCTAATTCACTTTTTTGATAGGCTCGGCTTACTGAGGGTTTTTGCTAGAAATATTGAATGATTGGATTTTTTTAATTAAAAAAAAAAAAAGAAAATCAGAAGTTGTAGTGTTGTACTGTTATGCTCTAATCATAGGAAAGAGACATTTTGAAGGAAAATATACTAACATCTACAATTTTCTCAGATTGTAGATGTTATTTGATTGATAGATTCTCGGGTATTCTCACTTTCTTTGGCAAATCAGTTGATAAGTTGGAGAACAAATCGGTTCACACATACGGTGCCAGATTGATGATGCCAAAATCAGAAAGGTTGATCCGAGAGTTTTGCGAGGGTCATGCAAAAATCTGAACGGCTTATCCGAGGGCACCGTGAGGGTTCTTGAAAAACAAGTCCAAGGACCGGCGGTATTTACGACCATGGACCCTCCGACAATCAAATTAGTCGGGATGTCTGAACGCTTTGTATTTAGAGAACGGGATAGATCGAGTGCGTACTTTTTAGGTGACAATAGATGATCTATTTATAGGGTACACGATGAAGTGATTGGGAGAATTATTTTCCTAACGGGGGAGATACATTCTCCTAAATCATCTTCATCCCTCCATCAATTTTAACTTTTTATGTTGTTGTAGATTGTCTCAAATCTGATTTCATATAATCATGCCTTCTTGAAAGTATGGAAAAAGAAGGAATTAAGAAACAAAAAATAGAATGCCAAATCCAATCTCAATCAAGAGGCCTTCATGCCAAATTCAATCTCAAATTTTGGTTCGGTTCAAGATTCGGAAATGAAGATTTAGTAAATGAGGAAACTGTTTAACAAGTGAATGACAATGACGAAGACTATAATCATATTTTTTCAAAAGCGAATTATTCGCCAGAAGAAAACAATTGATAAGAGTACTGTTTGATGCAGATGTGATGTTGTAAGTTGAAAAATTCTTTTGGATGAATTACTTCTTATTAAATGTGATGTTGCCAATTGAAGAATACTTTGGAATGAATTACTTTTTATTTATAATTGGTAAATCTCTTTCTTCAATTACGAATAGTTTCAACAATTTTTTAAATATAAAGAAAATTTTAGATTTTTATTTGACGTATAAAGTTAATAATATTGATTCTACAAGTAATGAATAATGTTTGCTGAAGATGCTTTAAAATATGAGGGGGCTTCTGATACTGATGGGAATGATTTATTTGAAAGTCTGGAAAGAATGTTTACCAAAACAAATGAGAAATCAATTGAAGTTTTCAATTATTTGAGAAATCTTTTATACATCAAACGAGGAATCTGCTGAAAACTAGGGCAGTGCAAGGGGAGGGATGCTAATGGTTGGAGGGGAGTATCAACATGGATACAAGCCTCAAATGGTGAGGGTTTTGTTGCTCCAAAAGAAAATAGTTTCTATTTTGCTCACTCTTCAACCATAGTGGAAATAGTGGAAGTGGTTGTACCACACAAAATCGAATTTTGTAATAAGAACACGAAATACATGGTCAAAATATATTTTTTTATTGATTTAAATAAAAAATAGTACAATGCTTTACTATATTCTTTTCATTAAAGAATGATTATCCTTATTCGATCTTTTATACGTTTGTGATCCAACGGCCGTGAAAGTTTGTTGTTGAATAATAGGGTTGATGATTCTTTAAATCAAAAAACTGAAATATTGGTTTTGATCGAGGGCTTGAATACGCGATTTGACATGAAGAATGCAATTGTAGACAAATTAGCATGTCTTCGGATGCTTGTTGATTCTATGCGGAAGTTTGAGTTGTAGACGAATCAACACTCTTTTCATGTGCTTATTGATCCTCTGCAAAAGCTTGAGTCATAGACGCATCAGCATATTGTTTGGGTGATTATTGATCCTCTACGAGAGCTGGAGTCGGTAGATAAATTGGCACATTATTCAAGTGTTTGTTGCTTCTCTTGGCTCAAGATGTATTTCCTCCTCCATATGAGCCTCTATTTTATAGGCCCAATGAAAGGGTATTAATTTTGGTAATATAACGCCCCGAATTTTGGAAATATTAAATATAATAGTCAGTTAAAATCCTACTAGAATTAAGGGATTGTTAGAATTGCTAGAATTAAGGAGTTGATATGATCAATCAAGTAATTAGCTTTTATTTCTCCCTTAGTTATTGGATATGTAATTACTACTTTATTCTTTCCTTGTAAATGTCAATGTATGTATTCTATATATTGTACAATGAATGAAATAATGTGAAAATTACTATATAATTGTGTTTCTTGGCATGGTATCAGAACCTTCTTCAATCTCTCCTTCTTTATCTTTGGAATTGAAGTTTGGTCGTGTAATCAGATGTTTTTTGTTCATATCATTTTGCTACAAAGTTTTTTTTTGATGGCTTTACCACTATGACTAATCGAACGAAAAGTGGTGATGGTTCTCTAAAAAATAATGAATATACTACTCAATCGGCTAGGTTCCATATGCAAGAACCTTTTTTCCAAATCACTCCGTAATGACTTAATGGTACCGGTCATACGGTGGAAACATGCTTTCAACTCCATGGATATCCGGATTGGCATCCAAAGGGTAAGAAGGTGTCTCAAGTGTCTTCTAATGCTAAGGAGGAAGACACTAATCCAAAGGGGAATCCAACCACGGTTCCTGAATTTATTGCTAAGTCACGTATGTCATTTACTGAAAATAGTGATTGGATGATTGACACTGGTGCAACGGACCATATGACTTGTGATTGTTATAAGTTTAGCCACTTATCCCCAAAAATGCTCCAAAACTACCATTACTAATGCAGATGGTGTATCATCTCTAGTTATTAGAATCGTTACAATCCTGTTATCCTCCACGTTAGCTATCAAAGATGTCTTATTTGTGCCATCATTAAATTGTAATATTCTCTTTGTTAATCAATCAACTAAATCTCATTGTGTTTTTCAAAACATCCATACCAAAGAAAAGATTGGCAGTGGTGGTAAGAGTGAAGAATTGTACTATCTGGAGGATGGGTTCCAACATTCCAATAGAGAAAGACAAGCTCACTTGGTGAAGGAAGATTTGGTGAATAAAAAAAAAGAATCTAGAATGTGTTAATTTTAACATTCCAACATTTCATCTTTAACAAATTTAGTTTTTGATCATGATTTTTAATTTTAAAATTTGTTCTTCAAGACTAATTATTAACCCAAGAAATTGACATAAATCTAATGAAATTTCAGAAAAACATGTTCAAAAAATAGTTGTAATATTTTTGCCAAATTGATTCAGGATGAGCACCAAGAAAAATTATTGTTTCTCTTTATATTATATGCTAGAAGAATATGCAATCTGTTAGTTTTAGGTTATTTTATTAAGTAAATAAAAACACCAACTTCCCCTTTAGGTCACTATATATACAGCTATCATCTTTAGGTCAACTATCTCGCAATATTCGCCAAATTGATTCTAAATGAGTGTCGAGAAAAAATATTATTTTCCTTTATATTATTATTAAAAGAATCTAGAATGTGTTAATTTTAATTCATTATGTCAATAAAATATTAAATTCTCTTTTTTTAGAAGAATTAAATCTACAAAATTCGCTCTACGATGGCTATGATCTAAATAGCTCAACTGTCTCACGATATTTGCCAAATTAATTCTGAATAAATGCTGAGAAAAATTATTATTTCTCTTTATCTAAATCTACAATATGTTAATTTTAATTTTAATTTATTTCGTCAATAAAAATATTAAATTCTTTTTTTTTTTTAGAAGAATTAAATCTACAAATTTACCATAGAAAAGTTATGATCGATAATATTTGTCAAATCAATTATAAACAAATGATATTATTTTTGTTGATATTATATGTTAGAAGTATACACAATATGTTAATTTTTAATTCATGTACGTCAATGAAGTTACTACTAATATTTTTGGGGAAGAATTGAATTCACAATTCACATAAAGTCAACGGCCGGCGAGGACGATAGATCGTAAAACCCAATTTCTCTCTCTCACCAGACGGTCACACAAGCACCATTCGATCTTGAAGCCAAAGCCGATCCTGACCCTCCATCCAACAGCAGACGAATTGAAATAATATTGCAGGCCTTGGGCGGGTTATAGCAGTGAGTGTGGATATAAAAGGAAGAGAAAGCCTTTTGGCTGGAATCTCCTCCGCCAGCTGAGAGCGAAGATATCCATCTTTCCGATCGAGTTGAGCAGAAATGCGTGAAATTCTTCACATCCAAGGAGGGCAATGTGGGAACCAAATCGGATCAAAATTCTGGGAGGTTGTTTGTGATGAGCACGGGATAGACCCGACAGGGCGATACATCGGAGATTCGGTTCTCCAGGTGGAAAGGGTGAATGTGTACTACAATGAGGCGAGTGGTGGGCGGTACGTGCCGCGGGCGGTGCTGATGGACCTTGAGCCAGGGACGATGGACAGCATCAGGACGGGCCCATATGGACAGATATTCAGGCCTGATAACTTCGTGTTTGGGCAGTCCGGGGCCGGGAATAACTGGGCCAAGGGCCATTACACTGAAGGTGCTGAGCTTATTGATTCGGTGCTTGATGTTGTCAGGAAAGAAGCTGAGAACTGTGACTGCTTGCAAGGTATTTTTATTCGGAATTAAGGCCCCCCCAACTCTCCCGCTTCAAAACCTCTGCCACTTCTCTCATCTTTATATAGTATTACACTATAGTTGTGTTGGGATCAAAAATCTTTTATCAAATTCAAAATTAATAATTTTTTTCCTTAATCCCTCGACTTTTTCATTACACTAAATGATCCAAAAAGTACATATACTTGGTGCATAAATTGACACCCCATCTTGGTTTCTTCTTATTTTCCCGTTTCATATCGGGCAATATATCTTGTATCCAAACCAAAGCCAAAACGAGCCATGTTAAAGTACGGTCCATTTTGGCCAAGATACCAGCCGATTCTGACTGCGCCGGCAGTATACCAAATCTCGGCCAAAGCATTTTTTTCTTTTACTTTGTTGGTTTTTTTTTTTGTAATTACAGCAAAAATAAAGGGCTGTAAACTGTTTATCTGTTCACTTCTTCATGTGGAAAGTGGGCCACACCATGATGAAATTAATTGTTTTACATTTTCTAAATAATACCTTATGATATTCATTTTGAAATTTGAATATAGTTCTTGCATTCTTGGCTGGATTGATGTGGTTAACAAAAATTGTAGCATTTTTCCCACTTGTACATAGAATGTACGTAATGCCAGAATCAGAATTTATTTTTAAAGTTTAAAAGAAAATCTTGATTGTCAATAAAATCACTTCAATTAATTTTTCGTTAAAAGTAGTATTTGGAAAATTTATTTTATTTTTTAGCGATAAATTCTGAACGGCACGCCCGTTAACACCGGTACTTGTACGTACCGTACAATAACAAAAATAATACGCTTACCAGTATGAGATTGATAACTTTGACCATATGTGCTTACTATTGTGGCGCAAGTTTGAGTCACAACAAGAAGGAATTTTTTGATTGAAAAGTGAGGGTAAAGTGATTTATCTTTTTATTTGCTTTTAACTTGTACCATAAGCTAGAGAGTAACGCACTGGATATTTAAATCTCATACTGAATTACAAAAACCATTCATTATACACAAGTGAATCAACTAATGGTTCATTAAAACTTTACAAAAACCATTCATTAAAATTTTCCAAAACCATTCCGCCAAAAAGATGAATAAGATATACAAAACAATCAGCGTTATAGAATTGGAAAACAGGTTCTAAAAAGTTCTCTGCAAAATTAATCGTGAAAACAGTTTTCATTCTCATTTGAAGTCATTTTCTCTTTGATTTGTGTCCAAGACATCTGTTGTTTCCGTGGTATATAAATCCCAGGGTTTCAAGTCTGTCATTCTCTTGGAGGTGGAACTGGGTCTGGAATGGGAACCCTACTGATTTCAAAGATAAGGGAAGAATACCCGGATCGGATGATGCTTACTTTCTCTGTCTTCCCCTCTCCGAAGGTTTCAGACACAGTTGTGGAGCCTTACAATGCTACACTTTCTGTCCATCAGCTGGTTGAGAATGCGGATGAGTGTATGGTTCTTGACAATGAAGCCCTCTATGATATCTGCTTCAGGACCCTCAAACTCACCACCCCAAGCTGTAAGTATAATAACAACCCTCACAGTGAAACAGAATAAAGTTTTTCGACAAAAATAAGAGAAAAGTGTCATGAGTTTATCATATTACCAATCTTCCTTCATACTTGAAGGTTGTGTTCAGATCATGGAGTTTTATGTTTTTGAGACATTTATTGACGAAAGGAAAAGATAAAAGGGAAATGAACTGAATTAGGTGAATTTGCTTTGGTTTCTATCTGTTTCCAGAAAATAAGAGCACAGTGGCCTAATTTGCTCATACCTGAAATAGTCTTAAATTCTTCTATCCTTCGCTTGTGTTGATGCAGTTGGGGACTTGAACCACCTGATCTCGGCAACAATGAGTGGAGTAACTTGCTGCTTGCGATTCCCCGGTCAACTGAACTCAGACCTCCGAAAACTGGCAGTGAATTTAATCCCATTCCCGCGGCTCCACTTCTTCATGGTGGGATTCGCCCCCCTGACCTCTCATGGGTCCCAGCAATATCGATCATTAACTGTCCCAGAACTATCCCAACAAATGTGGGACTCCAAAAACATGATGTGTGCGGCCGATCCACGACACGGCCGCTACCTCACAGCATCAGCCATGTTCAGGGGCAAAATGAGCACAAGAGAAGTTGATGACCAGATGACAAATGTGCAGAACAAAAACTCCTCCTATTTCGTCGAGTGGATTCCAAACAACGTCAAATCCAGCGTTTGTGACATTCCTCCGAGAGGACTTGCCATGTCTTCAACTTTTGTAGGGAACTCAACTTCTATACAAGAAATGTTTAGGAGGGTGAGTGAGCAATTCACTTCCATGTTTAGGAGGAAGGCATTTTTGCACTGGTACACGGGGGAGGGAATGGATGAAATGGAGTTTACTGAGGCAGAGAGTAATATGAATGATCTTGTTGCAGAGTACCAGCAGTATCAGGACGCCATGGCTGATGAAGAGGGCGAGTATGAAGATGATGATGGGAGTGCTGACAACTGAAGCTTCTTGGCCAATTTGCTGCTTCGTATGTTGCGTGCATCATAAAATCACTAGATTTTTGTTTCCTAAAATGGTTCCGTATTTTGATGCAATTGTCTTGGTCATAAATTTGCCATGCCTCCCTCTGTTTTTGGCTGTGTTTTCCTCAAATAAAAAATGGACGTGTACCAGACTGCTGCTATGTTGTGTGTTCTCTTTTCCTACCTACTTATCCATCCGAATACTAGGAGTATTTGGAATGAATCACCTATGTTACTTAAATCTATCACTAATGGTATGGCAAGTGCTTTAGTTATGTTTACTGAGCATTTATTTTGTGGCTGCATGAATTTCCTACTCTTGCAGATCGAGCTTGTATCCATGGGGTTTAGCTCCTCTCCAATCCTCCTAAATCTCAAGGATCCTCCAATTTTAATCAAACAGACAGGATTTAACATTACACACCACCTCATTAAGAGGTCATCATGAGGTTGAGCAGATATGATCATATCCCTCCTCTTTGCCCGAGCCTCACGGTCATTTATGATAACATTCACCAGCCAATCGAACTAAGCATTGTTGCGCGATCTTCTTCCTCCGCCAATAAATTTGATGGCTTTAGTGGTTCTTTAATCGCTTTTTTATAATCTAAAACTTGGAGACAAGGGGTTGAGCAAGGCTAGATTTTCGAGAAAGGAAATAGGTGGAGGTAAAATACATGATCTGTCTCTCCACCGGAAGTAGTTGCACAACTTCACTTCAGTCATCTGCATCTTGAATGTCCAAGTTCATGATTGATCTACGTGATCAGCTTGTTGGGTCTAATGGTGGGTTTAGGTTCAACATTGTCGTGGTCTGTTGTGGGCATGGAATTCGATAGCTCTATTGGCTATGGGGATGGAGGCGGAGGTGGCAATTGTTGATAGTGTATGTGGGGGCTACGAATATTTCATTAGGCAGAAGCGGTCATTCATGAAACCCGACCCGAACGGCACCTTACGATTACAACTGAAGTTACGCAAGTCGGATCAACTTAATCAAATATGAGCCATCAAGGCCGACTAGTTTGGTGGGGCATCACATCAGCCCAGAATAGGCAACAGAGAAAACGAGAAAAGCACTCGAGTGTGTACAGAGGTGCATATCACATAAACTTACAAATAAGGTTAGAGGGGAGGTCGAGGAGGAGAGAAAAAAGGCTCCTTTGGAGTACTAAACGCGAGTTCTAAGCCTTCTTCATATACAAAAACTTCAAGTTGAATCTCATTGAATCATCGGAGGGCATTTCAGCAAAAGGCCGAGGTGTCCCTAACGAGTGTTTCCTTGTACAGGTAAAACTCCGGAATCGAGAGACGAAAACAGCATTTTGGCCACTTCTGTAGCTCAGACAGGACCCGTGGTGGAGTCCCGCAAAATCATATCCCCACAATTGGTGACAACAGTGGGAGCTAGGGAAGTGAATCGTCGTGGCAGAAATTGTGCCTCGTAACTTTGCCCAATCTAGTCATGTTGAAGCATAAGGGGAGGTTAAACATGGGCCAGAAGAGGCACCAAATGGGGAGACAAACGGAGTCCACTAGCCCACTCCGACGAATCTTGACGCCCCAATATCGATAGAATCAGTAGGGGTCAACGAAGTATTTATAGCACGCTTAGACATATAGGATAGGGAACTCCAACGCCTAAAAAAGAAGTTGGAGGAACCATAGATTGTTTCCCGACAAGAAACAAGGAGAGTTGAACACGAAAATCAAAAGACAGAGAAAGAGCAAGCTCACTTTCAGTCCCGGGACAAACAAGGAGAACTGCGACCAGACTCACCTACGCGGGAATCACGAGAAAACAAAAGTGGTCAAGAGAGATGTGCCCGTAAAAGTAGAGTAACCTATGAGTACATTGAGGATAGAGGGAGCTCGAAGATGGGGGACGACATGAAAAGTCGGTGCACACACATAAAAGACCCAAAAGGTCTAGCGGTTCAGAAAAGGAGGCTGACACTCCTTTCTCCCAAAACATCATGTCGGCACCAATCCCCACGAAATTCAAGATGGCAACCTTCATACTATTTGATGGAACTAGCGATTTCTACGATCACATCCAGCATTATTCCCAAGCCATGATCCTCCACAGCCACGATGAAGCATTGATGTGTAGGAAATTTCCTTCCAACCTCAAACACCTAGCACTGCGATGGTTTTATAGGCTTGGCTCTCACACCATCAACAGCTTCAAGTAGTTGAGGGGAGGTTTCACCACACGATTCTTCTCCAACAAGAAAATCCCGAAGACAATGTAGAAATTAGTCACCATGAAATTGGTAAAAGGAGAAACATTGAGAACTTACGCACAACATTATTGAAACTTCTACAACGAGGTTGAGACCCCTTACAGGTATTCGCTTTGGGAACATTCAATATGGGACTACATGTCAAATCAGAGTTGTGATGGGAGCTAACTTGGAAAAAGCTAAGAGACCTCCAATCACTCATGGGGATGGTTGACGAATTTATCGACGTCAAGAAAGAACTCACGTCCAAGGAACAACAAAGGGAAGAAGTAACACGGGAGCAGAAAAAGGAGAAAAGAGATGAGAAGAGTCAGGACAATCACAATGAAAGAAGAGAGCAGCGTTCCAAAACAAACAAGTTCAAAAAATGTAGAGCGGACCGTGACGGCGATTGAAGGAGAGGGGAGGAGTATAAGCCAAAATTCAACCAACCGTTGTAAAAAATTCTCCAAAAAATCGAAAAGGAAGCCTACTATCGTGCCCACGGCGGAACCCGAAGTTGCAATGTGGTTTTCACAAGGACTATGGACACACCACTAAGGGATGCTACTCATTCACGAAATGGCTCAACAACTTGGTTCAACGCAGACACCTTAGAAAATTCTTGGGCAAGGCTCGAAGACATGATCACCATGTAGAGGAAAAGAATAACGCTGAGAGATCAAATTCAGATCCACTCGAGATAGTAATAGTTATCACAATGGCGTCCAAACTCAAAAAATGACAGAGCTTAGAAAGCATATTAATGAAAGCTAGAAGAAGCGAAAGGCCCACACAGGTCATCATGATAGAGATCGGCCGAACGACCTGTACGCAGGGAGACATCTCCTTTGGCAACGAAGACATGGATGGGATCGAAAGCCTCCATGACGACCCGCTGGTACTAACCTTGTGGATAAATGGGATGAGGTACAATGAGTACTCATAGACACGGGAAGCTTTGCAAACGTAATGTTCTACAACACTTTTGAGAAAATCGAGCTCAAATCTTCATATTTGACATCCGTCAGCATGCCACTATATGGTTTCAACTATAGCCGAGAGGAGCCACTAAAAAAAATCACACTGCGGGTCAAAATCAGAAGCATGACAAAGGAGATCGAGTTCCCAGTGCTTGTTGTCCCGTCAATGTACAACGTAATCATGGGAAGGGGATGGATCTCCAGACTGGGTGCAGTTTTGTCAACATTTTATCAACAAATAAAATTCTCGATGCCCAGGGGATCCACACCATGGAATTCAAACGAAGGCCAGGAAGTGTATGTTGATGCTGCTAAGAAGGAGGAGAACGGCAAACGGGTCCACACAATCCAGGTTCATGACCAGCCCATCCTAAAGGATGTGGGAGGGTTACCCGAGCACAAGACAATTGACGAATTGCTCAGGGTCGAGGCCGATTCTCTCAACCACGAAAAACACTTTTTAATCGGCACCACCCAGGAATGCTCGGAGATGGTAAGGTTCCTCACCAACAATATTGACGTTTTTGTATGGACCCCATACGAAATGCGAGGGATGTATTCGGTTGTCACAAGCCACCAAATAAAAGTGAAAAAAGGGGCCCGACTAGTAAAACAGAGGAGCATGTGATCCATTGTACAACATACAGAAGCCCAAGCAATAAGGAAAGTCACATATCCCGAATGGCTGTCAAGAACGTCCAATGGAGGGTCTACGTAGATTTCACAAGCCTCAACAAATCTTGTCCAAAGGACTCGTTTCACTTGTCGAAAATTGACCTACTCGTGGACTGGACGACCAAACACCACTGAACTAAAGAAACTCACGGGGAAACCCCTCAATGCATGGAACCCACTCGGCCCCTTTGACATTGATAGGGACTCCCATGCCTTCGATACCTCAACCATAATACAGTCAATCCCCTTAGCCGAAGACGAAAGCCCCTGAACTAGATTTTTCTTAGATTCACGGGACTAGAGGTAATATCTCCTAGGCTTCCACGTGCCCTCTTCTTTGGCAGATTTGAGTGGAGCCTTCTTCAGGGAATAACAATGACTAATTGCAGCTAGACCCATATTCGTACCCAAGATTTCATTAAGGGCCAAAACTCTCGAGATAATCCTATAGAAGTTCCCAGTAGCCTGGAAGGGGGCTATCCCTAGTGGCACAAGACTTGGCGGATCAAGGGATGGAAGGGAAACCTAACAAGGTAAAATATGAGGAGTTGCCCTCTACAGTAGGGGTAGGAATCTTGTCCATTGGCAGAAAATGGAGCTCTACGTCATTAGGAATCGCGTATACTTTTCTAAATCTATTCTTAAGTCATTGGAAAGTATCCTCCTCAAATTTGTAGCCATTTAAGAAATCGAAGAAAGAAATCTAGCACGTGCAAAGATTTAGGTAATCAGCGCAACAACAGGGTTGACGATAAGTCAGAATCCACAAAATAAGCAAATGGCCCATTTGAAGGGACACCCTCAACTATTTATAAAGGACTTGGGCGGGAAAAATGAAAAGAAATTTTTCTGTTGTAATCGCTCGAAGATTGAAACCAGGCAGCATGTCGCATTTAATGTGCACAGATTTTGCAGTACGTTGAATGCAAGAGGAGACGAACTGACCTCCTTTCCTTTCTTTGCTTGAATATGATTTGATATCGTTAGCCCGCTACCCCGTGGATGACCTAAGAGCGTGACCAAGCAACAACGAGCTAAGGGAAAATTGTAGGGGCTACGAATATTGCAATCGGCAGAAGCGGTCAATAAAGAAACCTAACTTGAACGACACCTTTGACTGTGCTCGACTTGGGTCGAGTCACACATACAACCGAGGTTATACAAGTCGGATTAACTTAATCAAGTATGAGCCATCGAGGCCGACTAGTTGGGTGGGGCATCACATCATCCCAGAATAGGCGACAAAAAAAACGAGAAAAATACTCTCAAGTATTTACAGATGTTCTAAGCCCTGTAGATGCTTTGACTGTTAGTACATCAACTTGAATCTCATTGAAGATGTATTTTTTTGTGATATGCACCTCTCTTAGTACATCAACTCGAATCACATTTAGTACATCATCTCCATTTGCACTCAAGTGTCTAGAAAAACTTTAACTTGAATCTCATTGAATCATTGCATTTTGGCAAAAGGTCGAGGTGTTCTTGACAAGTGTTTCCTTGTGCAGGGAGAACTCCGGAATCGAGAGAAAAACAACATTTTGACAACTTCTCTAGCTCGGGCAGAACTCATGGGGAAATCCCGCTGAACCATATCCCCACGTTGTGGTTAGAACCTAAATGCAGTGGTGATACCAAGCTAGGAAAGGCATCGATTGGTTATGTTGGCTGGGTGGGAGAAAGAAGAGGGGAACTATCATGTGTGATATATCAGCATAAGGAGAAGAATTTTACTAAATACTTTAGTAGAGCGATAAAGCGTATTATTCTTTTAACTTTTCAAACACAACATGTAAAAAGTGAGCCACTTGAAAAATATGCGAAAGACAAAGCATGATCATTGTAGACCACAGCTAGAAAAAGGACAACAGCTATTGCACTAACTGCTAATCAGTTGGGGAAAAAATCACAATGATAGACTGAAAATTTAATTTTTCAGATGTTATAGTGATAGGAAAAATATGTTGGGCTCAATTCATACATGTGGACGGCTATTGGATGAGCCATCTTGGATTATGCAGGCTGCTTGTGGATTTCTTCAAGTTAAAGATACACTAAGGTAGCAGTAGTGAGGTCTATTACAAAAAAGTTATAGTGATTTTCAATCTATCATTGTAATTTTTACCAAAATTAGAGGTAGAATCTTTTTAAAAATTAAAGTATTTTTTTTAGATGTTATAGTGATTTCAAAATAGATTTTTTCGCTAAAAATTAAGTTACACGGCTATTTTCTAGCTTTTATATGTCTACCATTGTAATTTTATTTTTGCTATTGTCTATACGAATTGAAAAATAAAAATAAATCAGTTCATTTTTTATGCATACGCTTCTAAAGCACGCACCTATTACTCATTCAGCCTATATTATCAGGTATTATTATCATTGTCTTTTTTTTAATCCATATGTTACCAAATCTGAGTAATTTTTTTTGGAGTAATCATTCTTCTGACTTAAAAAATTAAAAAAATCACTAAAGGCTGAAAGTTTAAAACTATATTTTCTATTATATTTAGTGCTCTTAACGTACTCTTATCTGAATTTTTTTAATTTTTATTTTATTTTTATTTTTATTTTTAGTTTAACATGCAAGTCTAATTTTTGTAAGATAAGCATTAAAAAAAGAACAGAGCGGCAATGGGGTCATATGGTAAAGTTAGCTAGCTTTGGGCTTCGTAGAGGAAAGTCCAGGGTGCACGGGCCCTCTTTAACTGTATGATTCAGGTTTATCTATTTTCCTAAGAATTCAAAATCACAAACCATGTAAATTATTGGACATGTTTTAAGCACCTAATTCATACTTTTCCTATTTTCCCCACGAATCCAAAATCTAAACAGGGGCCCAACTGATTAGTACAATAGCTATTGTCCTTTTTCTGACTGTGGTCTACAATGATCATGCTTTGTCTTTCACATATTTTTCAAGTGGCTCACTTTTTACATGTGGTGGTGTCAGACTTATTGTTCAGTGCATAATGCACGATGCCAGTTATAACTGCAGTTATTTTTGACATCACCCGAAGCATGCTTTGCACATGCTAATATTGAGACAAAGTTAAGTCCAATTATATATAAGATAATTGAAAAGTTAAAAGAAACTTTGTCTATCTACTCTGAAGCGTTTAGTAAAATTCTTCTCCTGTATCACACATTGTATAATCCCAGGATTATCCAAATTATAAGAGGAACTTACCGACTGAATGCTGTCACCCACATAGCTAGAGATACATGGTCAAAAAAGGTAAAAGAATACTTAGGAGATCAGCTCAGCGACAGTTATATTACCCCTGCAAGCAAGATAATGGAGCCGCCCTAATGTCAACTTGCTCGGTGGGTGCTTGGAAGACGAGCACTCACTGGCTCAAGCACACCGTGTGAATTCTATAATTTCCCTAAACTGAGCCTAAGTCCTGATCAATCACTGCTATGTCCATAAAACCTGTTGCTGTAATTAACAAACAGAGGACAACTTTTCCTCCAATACTAAAGCCAAATCCCAGCAAAACAATGACCGGATCAAATAGAGGCTTTAATTGCACAACCACAACTTTTATTACGATTAAGCCACAGCAACAAACCCAAAACAACCACATGGTGTCTATCCGAGCCAAGATTCAAGAAAGACATCACGCAACTCATCTCCAAGAACTGAGATTATTACATATCATATGACCACATAAAAACCAAAGGACTCAAATTTTATTCTGACGACAGGTTCCTCAAACCAAACCATTTATGAGAAGCTACAAACAGAGAACACTAATCGTAGTCGGGCATCATTTTTTTCTTCGCAATAAATAGCCCCCACCTCTGCTCGCCAGATGATGTTCGGATCAACTTTGCATTCCACCCACCAGCAATTTCGTCATAATCCTCCTGGAGATCATTTCACAAGAGTGAGACCACACAATCAAATAAAGTTGAGTACCAAGAGTGAGACCACACAATCAAATAAACTGATTGGGTAAAAGATGATCACGCACTTCAGAGAAGTCTCGGATGAATTCTTTCTTCTCCTTCTCTAGTGCATTCAGTTCCATCTGAAGAACACTCATGAACTGGAGAGGCAAAAAGAAACTTGTTTTAGATCGAGAAGCCCTTTATTTCTAAATGTACACAGAAACTACTAATATACAAGGAAAACATAGAACTGTGTAAGAGGAAAACGTAAAATCAGTAACCTGATCTGTTCGATCCTCTGCAATGACCTCATTAAAACCAGCATCTCTAAGCATCTATAAGTTATCAGAAAACGAGCACACGACTTGTCATGTCAGAAAGTTTGATACCAATGAGCCGCCACCCCCCCCCCCCCAAACACCCAGGCCCCAAACCACACACACACACAGAGTGAGTTTCGTATGTCAATATACCTGGCCATATGCTTCCACACTGTGGAGATCATATCCTCGTTGCTTGATGTATGCCGCAAATTCTGGCGATGGAGGTCCATCACTTTTGCAGTAATCACTAATAAGAACTTCTCCACCAGGCTTTAACCACTTGTAAAATGATTTGAACAATGCAGGTTTGTCCTGAAAATAGAGCATGCATAGCTCAAGATTTGGGAATGACAAAAGTAGTACCAGAGAAGTGGGAAAAAAAATCAAACAGAGAGTAAACTTCAATCTGAAGAAAAAGAAGTCAATTAGTTAATGAAATCCAATCAAGCTTTTGAAGCAGTAATCCTATAAAAAGCAAAAATAAGGTTGGGGCTCAAACTAGCAGGGGAGTTCCTTTTCCAAACTAAGCTACCAAAGCAAACCGAATCAATGAGATGCAAAAATGTTTTGGTTTCGCATCAAATTAAGGGCTAAAGGTGGGAAAGAACACATGTTTTTCGTATAAAAGTTAGAATGCCCAACAAAGCAGTTCTCAAGCAGTTTCTTTGTTTCGTCTCAATCTCACTCATGCTTTACCGTATGGAAGGATAAGTACAAAGCCAAAACCCAAAAGTTCAGCGAGCCACTGGAAAATAAATGTATTACAGTTTAAAGCTGAGTGGAGGAAACGAGGCGTATTACTTGAATGTGGAGAATTGTGTCACGGCTGTAGATCACATCAAAGGTGTTGTCTGGATAACTTTTCTTGGTGCAATCAGCAACCTCAAATTCGACTGAACATTTGAGCCCAATTGCCCGTTCCAGTGCAAAAGAAACCATATTTATAGACAGGTCAATGCCAACAACATGTACATCAAAGTTCTCAGCCATGTAAAAGTCACCTCCACCAATGCCACAGCCCACATCCAGGACTTTTTGTCCAGGCCTAAGATCCAGCTTCGCAACAAATTCTTTTGTTGTTGCTGCTCAAAATAATATTCAATTTGAGCAAACAAAACTATGCAAGACAATGGCAGAGTTACTTTCCAACAATTAAGCAAAAAAATTGTTGCTTATAAAAACTCATATATACTGAATGATCTTGGTCACAAAACACATAAGCTAGAACATTATTACTGCAAATTGACACAAGCAGCAGGACTACCAATGGGCTATTCGTTGTGTACATGTTTCTTTGTGGTTTATCATCTCCAAATGCAAAGCAAATTTAAAAAAAAAAGAAGAAGAAGAAGAAGAATGTGACAACTGCATGGAGAGAGTTAAAGATAACTTCGATAATTGACAATAAATTAATTGGAACTTAAAACATCGTTCAAATCTCCCTCACTCCCCCTCTCTCTCAATCGCCATTGACATATATTTAGGCATCTACATGATCTCTATGGGTAGTGCATTTTAGATAATATGTGATTCAGACATCAGAGAAGGAAGCACTTTCACATATGACATACCAATCCCTCCTGTGCTAACAAAACCAGGGCCGAAGATACGTTCATATCGCAATATGCCATCGCACTTATACTGGACATTATCCAAGAATTGCTGGAACCCCCTATCATCCTCAGAACTGACCTTCTGCCATATCCAACAAATCTGCATCACACCCATCACAGTTGCATCTTTACCAACACTTTTAAGTGAAGACAAAAATAAAGCCCCTCTTCAGAGAAAGCAAGGAAATCCCCTCCTACAGCATGGAGATGTGCAGCCAATTACGTTACCTGATTTTGGTTTTTCTTGTTTCTCACATAAGCCCCAATACATTTGCAGCCAACAAGGGAGAGTTCGAAGGAATTCCCAGAACCATCACGTAGAAGGCATTCCTTGAAAACCTGAAATCCAACGTGAATCAGAAGGAAAATGGGGCAATTGATAGAGGTAAGAAGCAATCCAACTAGATAACAAGGATAAGCTCAAGTGAACTTCATAATTTACCATTAATCTCTTACAATATAACCTTTCTATCCGTCCTCTACAAGGTGAAAGGGCATGACAAAATACGGGAATTGTACATGTTCAAGCCTTAGCAAAATTACCTCCATTGAGTATAACAAATCAATTAAAACACTAAGTAAAAAATGACCATTTAAAGAGTGCGGAAGTATGAGAAAAAGTTTCTATTTGAAAACAACTTATTTCCCCGACCAATTGGCTGACAAGCAGTTATTCTAATCATGTAGCAACATGCCAAAAGAGAAACAAATCCACTGAAATAATCACAATTGACATATATCAACAACAGGAGCTTCTGGAACCTTTGTATAATATCTGGGCTCCCGGTAATGAGTTGGATTGTTCTTTCGCTTACAGTCTCCAGACTGATGGAAACATGATTCTCTGAAGAAAATAAACCCACCGATCTTCAGCCACTTTACCATCCTTTCAACAAGATTTTCAACCTATAATAAGTTGGGAAGGATAAATTCATCAGGTAAATGAAAGTAAGTCAATAGGTAATGGCAAGGCAGTCAGAAGTGTAAAAGACGGGAGCAAACAAATTAGATGCCATAAGTAGAACATTGTTACAATACACAGTTATTTACATATGTCCATTCATCTTCTGACAATAAGTTAACATTTGCATCAGAACTTCTGGTCTTTGGAAAACACTCTTGCAGATCAAAGTATCAAGAAAAATATCGAAACAATGAAGCAGGATTGGGGACCTGGGATGGGGCGGGCAGTGGGGATGGGGCTAAACCACTATCTTAGGTTTGGGATCCAGGACGGGCCAAGTGAAATCCGTCTCAGCGCCGCCCCATTGTCACCCGTTCACGTGGCAGGCACTCATATCAAAGGTGCATTCCTTTTTCTATTTTCTCACTTGGAAACTCCAGAGACAGTAGAGAACATGCTAGGACATCAGTGACTAAAAGAGCAATGTAATGACAAACCTGAATTATGCGATGACACAAGTAACAGGACTTTATGGTATTTTTACGATAACTAGAGCCGTTTTTGTAATATCATTTTATTTGTTTAAACATCCTGTTTACAGTAACAATACATAAAAAAATTTAACATGATGCTGATGTCCTGTCTCCAATTTTTTTTTTTTTTAAGCTTTTCGTGTCGTAGCCCCTATGGCATGAATGTTCCATGTCTATGCTTACTTGATCTACATATACGCTGACAGAATCACGCCTAAGGAAATTTAGAGCCGGAGCCAAATAGTAGCACAACATTACAACATGCTAAACAAGTGGACAACCAGCTCGCATAGACGAAGAGAAAAAAAGGAATAGGCAAAAGCCCACTTATAAAAGCCGCGATGTTGACTTCTTCAGTTCTTCCTGAGCTCAAACATAAAGACTGTCTCCTTTTGTGATTTATTTCACTAATCTTTGCAACAGCTCCTCTCACCTATAGAATGGCTAACACTTGCACATGAAATGAGTGAAGTTCTACTGCAGCTGGATTCATACGTGGTTAATCTCTTCTTTCACAGGCACTTGTAGCATTTCACTTTTTGAGCAAATTAATGATCTTGATACTTACTCTGCCTATTTTATTATCAAATTAATGCTATCAGATAGTTAAATAAATAGGTCGGTTGAAAAGAAGAAAAAAGTTCACCTCTCTGTCAGAAAGATACATCAGTAGCCAGTTCGAGAATATCAAGTCCATTGATTCAGCTGATATACATAGATCTGGGGATGTCACATCAGCACACATAAACTTGACATTTTTATAGTGCCCATTGGCATTCTCATTCTGCAACATATGCAATTAACTGTTAAGGGTAGAACAGAAAAGTAGCAAAGGTCAGGGGGAAGGGTGAGGTAGAACAATCAAAGCTAGAAAATTCATTTCAAGCTACAAGGATGGTCCAACAATCCCTCAACTAGGTAGGATCTGATTACCTTCTTTATCGCACTTTCAATGAAGTCCAAAGCTAAAACCCAACTGGCCTTCTTAGCTAATTCACCAGTAAAACGGCCAATACCAGCTCCTAGTTCCAGAACTGATTTTCCTTCTAACGGTGGAAGCAGAGAGAGTACCTGAGTATGACTCGAGTTAGATGAATTCAAATAGCTTGACATCATATTCTATACCTCCAATTATAACAGGGATAAAGAAATTTTTATTTGCACTTCAAAACTTTAAAAGGGAGGGAAAAAGAGGCAGGACATACATATCCTAGAGTATTCTACGTCGGTCTAAGGTTAATGAATGACAGATAAAATGGGTTATAGGGGTGATGAGTGAAAGCTTAAAGACCAAAAGAGTAAAACTAAAACACATAAAAGTCCAAAACTATGCATATCCATTCAGATCTAATAAAGAAGAAAACAAACAGATTATATCATACTCCAGAACAATCAGATATAGGCCGTGTAAATATACATGTTAACCGAACATAATCTGTTGAATCAGTCACATAATCAGTGGATATAACGTATTATCTCTGTAACATCTGCTCTCTGGGTTGGTCTGTCTGAGAAAATAGCTAAGAGCCAAAGACTGATTCAGCAAAGACTATGGCCCCATGTTCCTTCCACTAAGGTAACCACAAACGATGACAAGAAAAATCTCTCCACATGCAAATGTTACTTATCAGCAAATGAACGTTGGCCACTAGAATAATAAGGAAATCAAGTACTGAAGAAATTATCTAATCTGAATCAAAGTACACAAGATTATATAACTTAACTGATACAGTAGAAACCTGCCATGCATAAACTAAGAAACATTAATTCTGGACAAGAACAAGAAAAATACTGCAAATAACCTGCAAACAGACAGGTCAGGTTCTGAACTTTTGGGGGCCAAAGCGAATCTTAACAGATGAGACCCTTCATTCATTAGAAATATCATAAATCAACTTTGAAAAGCAAATTACTAGTATTCAACAAGATAAAATACTAAAATTGGAAACTTAAACTACCACATCTGGACCCTCTTCTCTTTTTTACTCAATTTGGGCTCTCTATTGCTTTTATTTGGTATGGACAATCCTAGTTGGTGGGTTTATAGTGAATGAGTTTAGTTTTTTATGCCTATTTATGAATACTAAAACAAAGTTGGGGGGGGAAGAGAAGATGCCCAAGGCAATAGTCTTGCTCGCCTTTGCTCAGGACCGGTGTTGCAAACAAACTAGTACCAAGTTTGTGCTGCCAACAGCAAAATAGTAGAATGAGGAATTTTTAACAATGAATGATGGCAGAGGGTTAAAATATCATATGTTACACCTTTCTGGAATTACCTACAAGCTCATGTTACATTCACTTTCATAAAACATCATACGGAACTCTAATGTTGTAAAATAAATTGTCGATTAAACCCACTTCCTTGGGATTGAAGTCACCAGTGATGTTGTATCCTTAAAGACAAATCTGGTTAATAACCCAAAGGTTCCATTTGCCAATAATAGCAATGGCTTGCAAATTAAGTGAGACCAATTATCACTATCAGAATAACACAAATTAGAAAGCACAGAATATTCACCTATTGCGACCACGAGATCATATAAAGGTTTTGGGGAATGTCTACACAAAAATTGGCAGAAAAAGCATACTAAAGGCACAAACAAATCAAAACTGGTCTAAACTGAATTATCCAAAAGTAACTTATGCTAGATGATTCTCGCACCCCTGTTCTGTACACGGACGTGACCTTTTCGTTCTTTTATGTAAGTTACAGAATTACCCTTTTGTCTATCACTTTGTAATCTTGTAAATTTAGACAATATGGGCAATGCAATGAATTCACAGACAACATAGGGACGTGAACTTCATAATTCGCTAACTTTTTCTCACACAATGAGTTGAGAAAAACAATTAACATTAAAAATCACCAAAAAGTTGAATCTCTTCTCAATCGATACAATAAAAAATGACCAGGTCCGCAAGGAAGAAGGAAAAGGATTGGACAGAGAGAGAGAGAGAGATTACTTCAGGTCTCTCTTCTTTGTCGAGATCAGCAGCTTTAGAGTCGAGCATCATGGACTCGACGGTGAGGTCCACAGAGTGCTCAAGCCAGTAGCTCTTCTGAACCTCACGTTCTTTTCCTACAGTATTTACACACGAAAATATCAAAATCCAAATGCGCATCTGATATATGTACGTCTATATGAATGTAGACACACACAGAGGCGAAGGACTCACCTTCGGCAGCCATTGTTCGCGTTTCTGAGAGATCTAAAATTGAGAATGAGGATGCGAATCGGTGGATATAGAGAAAGCGAACGTGATGAATATATGAATGGACGATGTCGAAGGGGGAAGGAGAGAAAAGAGAGGAAGGTTAACGAATGGCTAGGAACCCTGGATGGCAATGCGAGATCTGGAGAAGCTCCTGGATCTGCGGTTGTATGCTCTCCCCTTCTGCTGCATCAGCGCCTACCCTCTCTTCCTTTCTCTCACACTCGCAATTGCTTTTGGTATCTCCTGTCTTCTACCGAGTGTAGTCTATATGGTATTATATAGGGAGAGACGGTGCATTGATCAGAAACAACTCAGATCCAATCAGAGAGAGAGAGAGAGAGAGAGAGAGAGAGAGAGAGAGGAGGGGGGCGCAGCGATCCAGAGAGACAGAGGGACCCTTTTCTTTATTTATCGAGGCGGAAACGGGGTGTGTGCCGACGCAGCACACATGCATCCTGCAGTTTGGCTATTAGCAATCAACACCCCACCTAACGACACAAGACGAGACACCCCCATAAAACGCCAATTCAAAAAATATTAAAATAATTTAAATAATATCATTTTGAATCTCAATTTTATTTTCAAATTGAGTCCCAATTTTTTCTTTCAATTTTATTTCCTATACAGTGTTTACTGTGAGAGAGAGAGGAGAAAGAAGAAGAAGGGCAAGCCACCACTGTCAACGTCCACCACCATAACCTGTTGCCCGACTACACCGCGACTTGGTGTCATATCCGGCGGCCCAACCAAACCTGACCTTATGTGATGGAAGACATAGCCGTAGTCGTGGAGAAAACTCATAACTAGTATTACGGCGGTCAAAAATGATTATAAAACTCATAACTGCCACACTCAATTTTTTATACATTTTACTATTTTTCAAGTGGTTCACTTCATAGCTTAGAATTGAGTTTTATTCAGGTTCTAGTTTCTCGACATCTCTTCTTTGACTCTGTAATATTGTAGATGGCCATCTTTGTTAGACAGCTTTTCTCCTTGAGCGTGTGCATTCGTTCATCACATATTTTAATGTCATTGCCTTGAAAAGAAAATTTTGGTACTCCTTTTTTTCTCACAAAAATTTTGTTAAAATAAAAGGAGATGATATTGTAACTTGTTGTTTCTCAAAAGTGTGGATTTGTTGCATAGGAATCTATAGCCTTTCATATCATTGAGCTAGTGAACTCCGAGTTTTATACTTGAACTTGCCAATTACCTCAGTTATTTGATCAATTTTAATGGTTTATACGGTTGTATCATTTTGCAGGGAGAACGAATTGAGAGTTTCACACTAGTGTGATAAGTGGAGTTACGTGTGGAACATGAACAAGAATGTAAGGATCCGAAATTTTTTTCGTTTTAATATCGATAAACCGGAACTCATGTATAGGGCCCGTTTGGGTGGGGTATAAGGAAGGGGGATAACTATTGAAGGGGGTATAAGGGTTGATGTGATACATTTGCCATGGTTTGTGAGGACAAAAATGCAAAAGGGTAACTTTCACCCCTTTAAAAATAATACCCGTTAAAGGGATAGAGGGATATTATTTTTAGGCACCCCTACTTGTTCAAAAGTTATCCCCTAGTATTAGCAAAGAATAATATCACATCTTCCTTATTACAACTACAAACAATCTTATCTCCCTATTTTATCCCTATTTTTAATACGTCATCCAAACTATCTACTTTTTATGCTCCTTCTATAAACATCATATCAACGTGGGCAAAAATAATACCCCCTCTTATCTCATCTCCCTTAATAACTTATTTTCTAAAAATAATCATTCATACAATCGGCCACATAGTATGTTAATTGGGAATATTACTTGATTTTGTGTTGTTCTATTGTGACTTTGAGAGATAGTTTGTAGTATGTTTTATTGAATTGGGACATTCAGGTCCTTTAGGAAACTCAGCTTATCTATCTAAAAATCATATTTTTGGGTTAGAGAGATACAACCCCTTCCCTCTCTAGAGCTTTCCTTCATCTCCCCTCTCACCCCCCTTTAGTTCCTACCTTAAATTACTTGAACCATCTATGTTTTCTTAGTGATTCCTCCTAGAATTCGTTGATTGTCATTAATTGCTTGCCATTGGTGGGATACATTGGCTTGGGGAAGGTGTGGATCAAGAGATCTCAACATTTCAAAAGTTAGGATTTTTATTCAAGCTTCATTCTTTGGATTTTCAAATTGAGGTAGAGATATTTCACTCTTGTTAGGTGTATAGGACTAGTATTGGACTTATAATTGTGTTTGATTCGTGTGTAGGTAGTGTAATATTTGGATTTGGAGGTTTTGGGAGAACTCCATTGCAAACTGCAGATTTTTGGAATTGTCGTAGTCGCTCGAGCGACTTGTATATTTTTTATGTCGCTTGAGCAACTGTTGGGTGACTTGTCGAGTGACTCTTACTGAATTTTAGTCGCTAGAGTGACTTGGAGATTGCTCAAGCGACCTTTCCTATTTTTTCCAAGAACTTTTCTTTGGGTTTGATTCATCATTATATGCAATTATGGTAGGTTATTCGGTGTGGAATGACATCCCTTGTGTTTTAATGGTTTATCTTATGTATTGTGGACATTAAAGTGATTCCTAGACTTATTATGCATTGAACGGAGATATCAATTGAACTTTGGTCAAAGGAATAACATGGACACTTGAAACGTGTAATGGCGGACTAGACTTTTTCGAGAATGCTATAATAATTGTACTAGATTCTATCGAAAATGCTAGGAGTGAAGTAAACTAGACTCCCTCGAGGGATTGCTAGGAAGTGAACTAGAAAGACGAATGTGACAATTTGAATGAACTTATTGAGGACACATATGGGTGGTGAAATGAAATTCGTGGAATCATGACCCAATTTGATCGAGACTCACATTGTCATACTTGTTATTTGCATTCTTATGTTTAGTCGAATGATCCATGAGTTTACTCATGCCATATCATATTGTGAACTGTTGCTTGTCAATCATTTCATGTACCCATAACATTTGTGTAGGTATCTCTATTGGGTTGTGTAGCTCACCCTTTTGTTTTGCAGGTGATGCTCTGGAGCATTAGCATGGTATGTTTGATATGCATGGAGCGACACATGACTTTTTGAAAATTTATATCGAGGAGTTATTCAACATCTTGAAAAGCATATTCTGGAAGATACCATAACTCCATTTCTTAGATCTTCTTTTGATTTGTAAGATGTAATCTCTTATATAATTGAATAATATTTTGGTATACAGTCGGACTTGGATTGCCCTTAACATTGTAACAGTTAGAATTTGATTTGTTAACGATGGTGAATGAAAAGCTTGGACATTTGGGTCTATCGCTGGTTATTGTGATGTTTATCAAAATATATTATTATGATTTTATTATATTAAAAATTGAGAGCGTAACAATGAAGAGGATTCGGAACATGAACATGAAGTGAAGTCATGGAGAGGATTCTGAACATGAGGTTTCATAAAAAAAAAAAAAACCAAAACCAGGAGGCCCTATGACTTAAGTGGAGACTTAACATGAGGATTCAACTTGTGGGAATGAACATGGGGATATAACTCAACGGTAGAGTGTCTCCTTGACGTGTAGTGAGGCATCATGGTGTATAAATTTATGGGCATATCAACTTGTAATATGAACTTGTATCATGTGCACGGATTATTGTCAGCTTTGATATTAACTTGTAATTTGCACTTGGGCATATCAACTTGTAATATGATATTTTATCCTTTGTATCCTCTTTGTTTATCCTTAGACACTCCTCACTGTGTACATCATTTTCAAACTTTACTTGTCGCAAACTAGCCACCGTCCTATTAGTCTTGGCATCGGAATACATGACTATATCGGCTACCTCATTGCATAACTTCAACAAACTGTCATAGCGAATGTGGAGCCCTTTAATCCAAGTTGCAATTCCGCTCATGATTTTGGGATTCAAATAGTGTATTGAGTACCTAGTCCTGCAACTACAATCAAAGGTTAGTGCCTCATTAGCCGAAGTTGGGCCAGAAAGCAATCTGATGCTTAAGTCAGTACTTGAAGAAAAAGAAGGAAAGTACTAAGTTAGGGTTGCAAGATTGGGCATGCCTTTTTCCCTCCAAGTACTGTATCTTATATATTGCTCCTATCTTGAGCACCAAGCTTAGAATGGAATGGCATGTGTGGAGCACATTCTTGGTGATAGCGACCCATAACTAAATTTTGTTATGACCTCACCTTTCGAAATGATGACTGACAGCTTGTGCTTCAAGTGCTGGTCTAACTAAATGCCAAGTGGGGATTCCATCTTCGAAACAAGTGAGCTTGGCTCGGCAAAGAGGTATTTTCATCCGACTTGGCTCTATGAAAGTGTCTCCCGGACTAATGGAATACTACATGTCATGAGGCCTAGTCTCCGCTCGGTTAGGTACCATGCTGAGGTGGGGGCTAGCTCGGTCCATCAAGTTGCCGACATCATAGTCATTAGTTGCAGCCCAGGTTAGAGCTCGTCCTAGAGTGAACTTGAGTGGGCTTGGCCACACTGCTTAAGGTTTCATTGAATTGACTCGGCCCCACTGTGAATATGTTTCAACTCGGTCCGACTAGGTGCCGTGACGATATAGACACCCACAATAGCTCCTCAGCTCTCCATTTGCTCGGTAGGTGAGGAGTTGACTTTGATCGGATCGTCTTGAAGCATTATCGGATGAGAGGTTCGCAATGGGTGGGATGATGGTGCCTTCCTGCACACGCGAAGTAGGGTGAGACGCGTCGATCATCCACCCATCCTGGGTCAGGCGAAAAGACGCTCGCATGCGTCTGCCTGTGTCGCGCCCAGAAATTTCCTCGGCCCCCCTCGCGAATAATGAATTGTTAAACGGGGCAGAATAATTTCTTGACTTGATATGCGACAGAAAATGAAAATTGTTTAACAGCTGAGACTTATTTAAAACTCAGAGTCGCCACTTGACATGAAATTTGGGTGTGTCAAGTCACCCTCTAAAGCCATTTCCGAAGAAGATGCCCTTAGAAAAATAATTTAATTTTGACTCAGAAATACGATTCTGTTTATAAAATGAC
>JABCMJ010009859.1:0-28690 GCA_014822125.1 Arbutus unedo | reverse complement strand
CTTATTCATGATCATATCATTACACCTTTTCTTAGCAAGCATTCTTGACATGTGTAAGGGGCAAGCATGTAGCAAACAGAGACAATGAGATAAACTTGTTCTGATATTCCATTACTATCATGCTACCTTACTTAAGATCATAGAACTCCTGTCAAAACGAATCCTTCATCACTTCTAGAAAATAGCGATCAAGGAATAGGCCCCTAAAAGCCTCCTAGGTTAGGTCTGCTACCTTGTAAGTTGTCTTGATTATTTTCTATCACTGATCAGTTTCACCTGTAAACTGGTAAGCAGCTAGCGAGACCCTCAACTCATCCTCAGTAACTTGCAAGGTGTCCAAAGTCTTCTCCACCTGCACTATCCACCTATCAACCACAAACGGGATGGCTCCACCAATGAACTTGGAAGGGTTCATGCGGCGAAACTTCCGCATGACTATCACTGCTCAGGTCTCGTTTCTTGACTGGTTGGTCTGGTTGTTCTATCCTAACTGTTGTATGACATTGGCCGTAACCTTCACAATATCATATCCATTAGCAGGATCTAGTGCCCTTGCAGCGATGACACCCTTGCCTCTGCCTTGAGCTCTATGAGGTGGTATCTCTATAGAAAGGGACAAAACTCATCAGCAACTAAACAACAGCAAGCACAGATATACATGTAAGTACAAAAAATACATATCCCATGAGAACACCAATCCGGTATTCCAATGAACTTTTTTCGGACCTCCAATTAGAAGATACAATGATTAGTCGTTTCTTTAAACCAAATTTCACAAGTAGTCACATGGACGTTCGAAGACAAGGTATGACACTCTCGGAGTATACTCCACATAAACACATAGACCTTTAGAACCCTAATTCACGGCTCTAGATATTCAAACTATGCTATGATACCAAGTTGTCACATCCTATACTTCAAGGGTATGAAATGAGTAACAATCAAATACAAAATAAAATTCAACAGAATTGCCATTGAAACTATTAAAACATCCTTAATACCAACAATCATAATTTCAAATGTTGAACTAAAAGAAGTGATCAACTACGGTCCCACAATGCCTAAACAAATAACCAATATCTAAAACATGAAAATAAAATGACTGAAATAAAATCTAACCATAGAACTCCAACTATCTTCAACACGAGATCTAATTCCTTGGCTCAACTTCATCACCTATAAATGGTCAACTTATAAAACATAAGCGGAGCTCGAGTACGAAATCATATAGCACCATTATCATATTGGTTAAATCACGTTCACATCAATAACATCATATAGAAAGCAGGAAATAAATAAAATCAACAATATCATGCTCAATGTGCGACTCATGCAAAAAATTAACGGTCTTTCACCGTGGGCCTACCCAAGGAGATGGGCACCCAACACTAATTTGACGGACTTTCATTGTGGGTCTACCCAAAGATATGGGCACCCAATACTATGAGAGTTCACGAGTCACCTCCAACAGTCGGGACCTCTCCAACGCGAGAGTATTTTACGAACTTCCATCACCAGAATGATCACTAAGACACCAATCCAAGGTAATCATCACCATTGCATGACCATATAAACATCTAACCCATTGTTCTAGACCCGAACAGTATGCACAAGTGGACCAGAAGCAAGAAACGAAAATAAAAATATTTTTGTATTTTCAAAGAGGCTGCTCGAGTGGACTGTAGGTTGCTCGAGCGCAAAAAACAAACCTACTTCCCAAAACAGTACTTTAAAATCTTAAGGAGCTTGCTCGAGTGGCCTGGAGCTTGTTTGAGAAACCTAGTAAATTTTTAAGTTCTATTTTACACAACAAAACTCGAACAAAACCTCATTCCAAACTGTCCAAAACTTCTCAATAACATAGATTATGCATGACTCGATCACACAAAAATCCAACACATACATTCATGATATAAACAAGATCTAAATAATATCTCAATGGAAATCTATAAGAAATTTTACCTTATTCGCAAAGAACAATAGAAATCTTGTTTAATTGAGAAAACCCTCAAACTCTCCATGTAACCGGTTGATCTTGGGATCCATTCGAAGCTCTCAACACCAACAACAATACTCTAGTTGAACGTTTCACGAGATTGTCATGTCTACTAGACCGTTAGCCATTCTCCACCAAAAATTAGGGTTTGAAAAAATATAAAAAGCTGTTTAACTTCCTTAAAAATCTAATTTTAGGATTTTCATTAACTTTTTTACACTCATTAATCCAACAATCGCACTAACACCACTCTAGTTCTGATAAGTTCACATTAGGCCCAAAATTCTAAATTACAGCAAACATGGCACAATTACACGATTATACTAAAATTGCCGAAATCATAAATAAATTAAAAAAATAAAGAACAAGGTCTCGAATTGTAAGTTCTCACATCGATTCTTCATTGTCGTCTTTGATACTTGACTTGAAATGCTAGAGACAAATAAATATACATCATGAGCTATGAGGTTATAATGCCCCATGTAGACTATCGACCCAATAACTTATTAGAGTCCAACCATATGTCCCCAAAATGCTTAAGTTCAAATTATTAGTAATAGTGTACATGATTTTTTATATACTAAGATCACCCACGTAGACTTTTGATGTAGGACCGGGTATCACAATCTCCTCATCTTTAAGATCTCGCGCCCCTCGCGGGGGTTAAATACTAGAGTCACCACGGCCTTACCTAGCCTATTGACCAGAGTCTCCACTATATTTCCCGTGTCTTTTTTCTAGTGGCCTACCAAATTTTTGGCCCCACTCGATTGTATACACAAATCGCTCTGATACTAAGTTGTCACGTCCCATGTAGACCACTAGCCTAATAATTTGTTAGAGTCTAACTACATGACCTAAAATACTTAAACCTAAATTATTAATAGTAGTATACATGATTTCTTACACACCTAAAATCATTTATGTATACCTTCGATGTGGGACAATGTATTACATAAAATAAGATCAAGATACTGAGTGATCATCGAAAATTAGTCAGAGAAAAAATATAGTAAAAGGAAACATTCTTACTAAGAAATACAAACAATAAAAAATTACAATAATATACATAACTCATAAGAAAGTTATTTTTTTTTATGTCTTTTGCAAATGGAAAAAAGACATGTTTCTTGCATTCTGTCTTTCTTGCATTTTATCTTTCTAATCAAATACTTGCGTTTTATTTGGATCTTGTGAAAAGAAAAAAAAAGGAAAAAACTAAAATGTTTAATAGGAAAATTATGAAAAAAGTTAATTATTTTTCGTTTTTTTGATTTTACGAAGTAAATAAGAAAACATAGAAGAAAAAAAAGACTTTTTTCTTGTTTGATTCCAATAAAAAATAAAAAAATAAAAAATAAAATTAACTAAATATCTCTAGATTTTCAATTAAAATTCAATTTAATTTTGTTATTCAAAAGAATTCATTATCGATCTAACTTGAGTACTTATAAAAATTATAATTTATTATGCAATACAAAAGAATTCGTTGGAGATTTTTTACAAAAAAAAGTAGAGGATTTCATTTACTTTTTTGTTGTATTTTTCTTTTTCTTCTATTCTAGAAACCAAATAAGCATAATTTTTCTTCCCTTTCGCTTATTTTCCTTAACTTCCAAACACATCGTTTCTCTTTCCATAGCTTTTTGCCATTCTCTTATAATCGGCTTGGGGGCTGGTGCGGATATCGGACGTAGGCTTGGAAACTGCCTTTTGCAGAGCGAAAGCTCAGGTAAGGTCACAGGCTTGGTAGCCTCGCTCTCACGCTGCAGTTTGTCCAGTTCATATGGAGTATTTAGTCCTTGAGCTTCAAATTTGTATCTCTATCTCTCTCTCCCCTTCCCTCTCTTTTACTCAAAGTTTCAACATTTACAATGTCTTCTGAATTATCTCTGTACTTCACAGACCATGAGAGAAGAAGGAGGAGGAGGAGGAGGAGGAGGAGTGAGAGTGAAGTTTGGGCTTTTGGTTTAGGGGATTTAGGGTTTGATTCAATTGGTTCTTTCTTGGGGATTGGCTGATGGGGACTAGGGTACCAGCACAGCACTACAATCTCAGATCGGCTAATTCGTATATCGGAAGCTCTTTGCATGACCTCAACACCGTCGACGGTCGCACGGGGGAGCTGGAAGGCCTCGAGGAGGTTGACCGGGACGTCGTCACAGAAGAAGATAGCTTGGACAATGTCGAGGAATCGAGTGCTGTTGTGAGTTTTCTAGTCTTTCGTTGTCCAAGTTCCCTCTTTTGCTACCACTGTGTTTCTTAACGAGTTAATTTTTAATTTGTAGGCTTCAGACACAAGCATTCATAATGGGTTTTATTTTCTACCTTCTGGATTATGTTTTCTAGAAGAAATTACCAAATTTAACTATCCAAGCGTGCAAAGGCAAATGTAGTAACTATCTGGGTTGTACATAGGCTACTTCCAGAATGGGCCATTCATACTTGTATCAGAGAAAGGATTTACGCGTACTGGAGACAGAATTTCAATACATTATCTGTCATGTGTTAAATGCCATTCAACTATGGCTACCAGTACACATGTAGCTCAAAAGTGACCCAGCCATGAAGGAGTTCTTCATTAACCCAGAAAACAAATATATTGTGTCTGCCTATGCAACAATAGTTTTGGACCCAATTTTTGAGGTTTGAGAGGTTATAGGTTTTTTCCCCTAGTTTTGTTAAGTAAAATTGAGTTTATTAAATGAAATTACGAAAAGCAGAAGAGAAATTGACTTTATTTACTGTCTCTATGAAAATTAAGCTTCATAAAATTTGAAACGTTTTTTTTTTAATTTTCTTTCTTATTTCACTTTTCGAATTTTATAGGGAGTAGTGCTTGATGAACATTCATACATAAATGAAAGTCTGAGCTTCGTCATTACGTCGTATGTATTCCAAAACTAAGGTCACTAAGTCATAAGGTACGAAAATGACATGGATGCGGTGAAGTCATTTTTCAGAAAACTGAAGGGCAAAGAGAAATTTATATGTCATGTTTCAAGACTTAAAAACTGAGATGTCTTTCATGCAACATTTGTGTTCTAAAGGATGCAAAACAATTGCACAACATTTGAATAAGAACAGGGGGATTGTTCCTATGAAAAAATTCATCGGGTATAATCAAAGGGCGAGAGAAGTTAGCAGGCACTGATTACTGCCCTGTTTCGAATCTATGGATATAATATTTTGAATTTATGCGTTAAGCCACTTATTTATGAGTGGCAAAGGACTATTCGGTGTGAGACACAACATGTCTCCTCCGTAAAAGTTTTTTGCTTGCAAGGTATTGCACATATGATGAAATAGTAAATAGATAACCGGTTTAACCTCACATTCTCTTTTCCAATTGTTGATAATCATGTTGTTTGGCTTGTTTCAGGACTGCATTCATGAACCGTACAGAAATTCCTTACCACTTCATAGTGTAGCAGTGGAGGAGGATCGCTCCAGTCTAGAAAACAATTGTTCTTCAAGGGAACCCTATGATGTTTTAACAACTGATGGTTGCTAACAAATTCATAATTTGGATAATCTTAAACTAGTGATCATTGAGTTTTTAAAGATGAATGTGGTGCATATATGCTAATTTCTGTCTAACATTCCTAGATGTTGCCCCAATTGAAAATGCAAGAGCAAGATTTTTGGACATTATCGTGGATCACTTTATAAATTCACACGTAATTGAAGTACCAGATTCTGAGGTTGACTACACGGCGCAGTCTGCTCAAGATAAGCTAAGCAAGAGGAAACTAAAAGAGATCCATTATGAAGGAGATGCAAGGTTTGTTCTGCCTTTGATGTATGTAGCAAATATGTACGAGACTTTGGTAAATGAAGTGAACATAAGGTTTTCTTCCGTGAATGTCTTTCGTGGAAAAACCATTGGGGTGGCCCTTGAAGCGTCTGGTGGCTTGTATAGAAAGCTTGCTAAGAAGTTCCCCAGGAAAGGTACGAGTTGTTTCTCTTTTGGTATCATTGGTTGATCTGGGCATCTTTCTATGAGGACTTGAAACTTCTCCTTCTCATTCAACGGATATTTTGCTTGCTTCTAATATAATTACATAGGATTTGGTGCTAACATAATTGATCGGTGTTAATAGTTATTGTTATTTTCTTATATATGCATGTTTAGTATTCTTAGTACTAGGGTGTGAGGGTTTCTTTGTTTTCTTACCTCGTACTCGCTCTCTCTCTCTCTCTCTCTATATATATATATTATATGTGTATTAGGGTAAAATGATTAACAAACACTAAAACACTTTGATTAATCTCTGCTAAAACGGTATTAGAGCCTAACCCTAACCTTACCCTAACCCAAACCAGTAACCGCTACCTTCCGTTGCCGGCCCCATTGCTGATGCCAACGCTGTGGTTGGCTCCTTAGATAGAGATCGAAACGGTACCCCAAATCAGTCATCAACCAGTTTGAAACCCTTATCTTGGTTCGAAACCCAAATCAGCAATAATAATTACCGAAAATCGAGTCCCGCTCCTACCCTCAATTGATCATTAACTATGTTCCAAACTCTAATTCGGGCCTTAGTTTGGATCTACTCCAAGTTTGGTCATACTCCAGTCTGGTTCTAGCTATTGAAGCCTTCTGCTACGTGTTTGGCTCATGTCTAGTTCGAAGAAGCCATAGTATGATGCGCAAAACAACCAACAGAACAAATGAATAAATAACTATCTCCTGAAGACGAGGCAATATGTATGATAATAAAGAATCGCAGCGAGAATCGAAACTTGCAAAGCCAACATTTCATAAGAAGAGGAACAACCAACATGACGACACCCACCCCAATCAACACAAAAAATACTTAAAGAGAGAATACCAACAAATTGTGAACAAGAATCATCTGGAGTTGAACTGGTTGTAGCAGATTGACATGGAGAGAGACGAACTGAATGAAGTCAAACTTTGAGATCACGAAGTCGAGCTGGAAGATCGCGAATCTAACAGATTTGGATCACGAGAGGTCACGAATGGAGATCGCGAGGGGAAATCACAAATATGATTGATGATGGTTATGACGAATCGAACTTGGGACTCGCAAAGACAAACTCTGAGATCGCGAAACTGGTAAATCAAGGGGAAGTACGCGAATGGAGATCGCGAACAACTGACGACAATGTGGACGGCTGCGGAGGAAGAAGGCGGCGGCTGCTGGACAATGGTTATGTTAGGTTTTTCTTACTATGTGGACTCTAATACCATGTCATCAGTGAAAGGTGATTAGGGTTTTGTTCACTTAACCCTACCACACAATAACATTAATATATAGGAAACAAATACAATGGGTAAAGACATAAGTACCCTTACTAATACATATTTTATAACTATTGACTTATGGGGATTGAGACATTTGGATACTCGTATAGATCCCAATGTCAAACTGTGTGTTGATCAAGGAGAGTTACTTCCTAGTCTTGACGAGTATCGTCAATTGGTTGATAAGTTGAATTATCTTACTATCACGCATTTTGATATTTCATTTGCTTTTAGTTTGGTGAGTCATTTTATATTTGCACCTCAACTTCCTCATTGGGAGCCTGTTCTTTGTATTGTGAAGTATCTTAAGGCTCATCTAGGACAGAGGTCTATTTTATCGAGGCAGTAGTCATTTACGTGTAGAGGCATTTACTGATTCAGATTGTTCAGAAAGACCTTATGATAGGAGATTCACTACTAGTTACTGTGTTTTCTTAGATGGTAATCTTGTGATTTGCAAAAGTAAGATGCAAATTGTTGTTGCAAGATCAAGTGCAAAAGCTAAGCATCATGCCGTGGCACATACTACATGTGAAATTATTTGGGTATGGTCCTTTCTCGATGCGATAGGCTTTTAGTTTGTAGTTGCTCATGAGTATGTATTGTGATAATGAAGTAGTCATTTATATTGCATCTAATATTGTGCTTCATGAGAGCACGAAGCATATTGAAGTAGATTGCCACCTTGTTCGAGAGAAGCTGGATAGTAGTGGCTACTCCTTCCGTGTCTACAAGCGCTCAATCAGTCGATATCTTCACCAAGTCATTATGCAAGCCGCGATTAGAGCTACTATGTAATAAGTTAGGTCTATGTGATATCTATGTCCAAACTTGAGGGTGCGTTAAGAGTTATTGTTATTTTCTTATATGTGTCTATTATTCTTAGTATTAGGGTGTCAGGGGTTCTTTGTGTTTTTACCTTGTATTTACTCTATATATTTTATGTGTATTAGAGTAAAGTAATCCACAAACCCTAAAATTGATTAATCTGTGATAACAATCGGCAAAAGAATTCATCCTGCCTCTTGCCTCATATTTGTAGAGTTCATTTTGTATTTGAAGATGTACTTCCATTTTTGGCTTCAGCAGTTGGTTCCTTTTCACTGTCCTATTTTATCTTATTTGTAGATTGTGTAAAACAAACTTAAGTCTGGATGTGAGCTTTAGCTGTAATTTGATTCACGTGAAAATTTTGTTGTTTTTGCAAAAGCATTCGGAGGGGTCTATTTGACATGATCACATATGTTTTCACTATACATGCTTATTATCCTTGTTAGAGTTTGTCCCACATTGATTAATTAGTACCTCAAAAACTAGTATACGTGCCTGGTCGGACTCTCCACTCATTGCTCATAGATTTTGCATTGGATGCTTTAACATGGTATTAGAGCTCGGGTTTTGGAGGAATTTGGACAAAACTCTCTTGGTTGGTTGTTCCGGTAGTGCCTTAAGTGCACCTTATTTCGTTATGATCCATATGTTCTGGATCCATTGTTTACTGTCCACGTGCGGGTCAGGGATTAACATGCATGAGAGTGTTACAGTTTGTCCCACATTAAATAATTATTACCTGAAAAAGTAGTATATAAGGGTGGGCGGCTTCTCCACTCATTGCCAAATTAATTTTGATTTGGATAGCTTAATAATCATATTTCTATACTTATTGGTATTCCTCATTTCCTTGATTTTTTCCAAGCACTTCCCTTTCTTCTTAGTAGTTCTTTTATTTTCTTGATGAATGTAGGAACTTGCATATTTAAAAGAAGAGAATTGGCTACATCTTTCGAAACAAGGACGAAATTTCCAGAATTAGTAATCCAAGAGGAGAAGCGGGTTCGTTTTGTCGTTGTCAATGGTTTGACTATTGTTGAGAGACCTACTAACATGCATATTGAAGACGTTGAGTGGTAAGAGGAGCCTTGAATTTCCAATGTTTGCTGTATTGTTTCGTTATTTATGAGTAACATTGCTTCCTATATGTGAGTCTACGACTCTACAAGTCATGATTTTTTTTTTTTTTTGGTATTGGGGAGTCTCCTGTTATTAAGTTTTAAAATCATTTTGATTCTCGGTTCAAGTGGCATTTAAATAGCAAAGTTGGAGAAAAGATAATTAGTAAAATTGCCAAGTTAAGAGAAAGCGAAACGGAGGACTTTACTCAAGTGTATAAAAAATGAGGATTCAAGGTTGTTGGTGAAGAATGAGAAGATTATACGAGAGATGGAAATATATAATGCAGTAAAAAAAACATCTAGAAGAATAGGAGGAGAGGGAGATGGTGCTTTCTTGTGACTAGAGAATACAAGTTCTATCGTGGAATGAGGATATTTGAGGTGGAAGGTGCACTGAAGAGAATGAAATTGGGTAAGGCATTAGGATTGGATGGTATCAGTGTTGACTATTGAGGTATTGTAATCCTCATGCATGAGGCGGGGATGTCTTGGTTACAAAGTTATTTACTAAGATCATAATGGTTAGTAAAATGACGGAAGAGTAGAGGAAGAGCATATTGGTACCCATATAAAAAAGAAAGGAGATATTCAAAGCTGCAACTACAAAATAAAGGCGTTAATGTAATTAGTCATATAGTGAAATATGGTGAGAGTTGTTTAGTATTCTCTAAGAATGGTTACAACAATGTCATAGAAATTGGTTTGGGTTGTGTCAGGTAGATCAACTTTGCAAGCAATGCACTTGCTAAGGAGACTAATGAGTATAGAGAGAAGAAGTGAGATCTTTTTATGATGAGAGACGAAGAAGCCAAAACATAGATAACGATATGGGCATTAATACGAACATTTGACACAACAATTCTAAAAAATGGGGACATGGACATGGACATGACAGGAGGCACCTCAGAAAATATAACTTTATCGTAATGTATTTAGATCATTTTCATATCCATATGTTATCCAGAAACAACATAAACTAGTATTATTTTGCAATTCTTACTTTTTACTTCTTAGATGTGATGATTCAATCGATAGTTTTGTGAGGTTGAATTTTTTTTATTTTCATTTTTTCTTTTTATCTTTCAAATAATTAAAATTCAAGCCCCTATAGAAGGCTTAAAATTATAAATTGATCGCAGCCATGTCCCCACCCTTGTCTATCTTAAGACATGTGCGTCTCCAAGCTTGCCCTGATGTATCTCAATTCCTAGCATAAAAATGGGACAAATTCAATTGGACTTGTCATGTTGGTGTCCGTCACTGTACACGCCGGGGACATGCATGTTGCTGCTTCATAGTTGGTAGACTAAGGGGTTGTTTGATAACCCATTTTCGGCACTTAAAACATAATAGATTAAGTAAAAAGATATTAAGTCGGTTTGATAATGAAACTTTGAGCAACTTAATACTTTAAGATTTCAACAAAAATAAAGAGTAAATAATTAAATAGCTATCCCTTAATTAAAAAAATTGAACACACTCAAAAAGTGTCTAGAAAAAAAGTCTGTTTACCAAATTGCCGACCACTGCCACTTGCCTCTGCCACCTTCCACCGCTATTAATCACCACCGTCACTAACCACCACCACCACCACCACCACCCGCCACCCGCCACCCGCCACCCGCCACTAACCGCCACCGTCACTCGCCACCGTCACTCGCCTCCGTCACCTGTCACCGTTACTAACCACCACCATCGTCACTAACCACCATCGCCACCCGTCATCTGGTAACCACCAACGTCACCTGCCACCATTACACTATCGACCACCGCCACTAACCACCATCCGCCACTCACCACCGCTACTAACCACCACAGACACATTATCGACCATCGCCGCTAACTATCACCGCCACTAACCACCCCCGTTGCTATCCATCGACACATTATCGACCATCGCCGCTAACTATCACCGCTGCTAACCACCCCCGCCACACTGCTAACCCTTGTCGCTAATCACCACACTGCTGACCACCGCCACTAACTACTACATTGCTAACCACCACCGTCACTAACCACCACACTGCAGACGAATGGCAGACTATCGAGCATCGCCGCTAAACACCACCAGCACTAACCACCCCCATCGCTGACCACCACACTACCGACCCCCGTCGCTAATTAATACACTGCTGACCACCGTCACTAACCACCAAACTGTTGACCACCACTGTCGCTAACTGACACCGCCACTAACCACCATTGCTACCTGCCAGCACTACAATACCGACCACCACCATTAACCACCACCGCCACACGTCGCCACCGCACTACCGACCATTGTTGCTCACTACCCCTGCCACTAACCACCACAGTGCCGACACCTGCTACTAACCACCACACTATCGACCACCATTGCCACCCGCCACCCACCACCACACCACTGTCACTTGCGACCACACTATCACCACCATCCACCACTAACCCCCACCGCCAACTGTAACCACTGTACCAACTACTGCTCCAATGCCTCCGGCCACCACCACCACCACGACGCCTACAATATCAGGTGGGACTTGATGTGTCATAAGAATTATGGAGCGTTAAGTTGAAAAATCAGTAAACTTCAAATTTTAGCGCCTTGTGCAGACTAAACAACTTAATTAGTTAAGTGCTTAAATTTCAGTACATAACAAACAATTTTTATGTTTAAAAAATTCAGTATTCAGTTTTCAGTGCTTAATTTTAAGTTTTAAGTTTTCAGCTTTCAGTTTTATCAAACAACAACTAAGCTTGTGGTGTATCATGTTCCAATTTCTATTTGTTGTAAGGATCCGGATTCCATGTAAAATGGGTTTGTGCTGTAGTCACTTAGCTCGATGGTGTGTTGCCTTAGCAACAACTCTATTCGGTATCTTTGAATTGCTCCACGTTCTTGAATTTCTGACTTATATGTACCTGTATAAGAGCTGGCAACATGTAGTCTGACTAGCATGCTGACTCACAAAGGTTCAAGCGCTTGACGGGGCGGCACGAAGTGGCTGTCTCTGCCCGGGACTATAAGTTTTACTCTCCGAGGCACAAGTACAGGCGTGCTCCATCAAACTCCTTGCCAAGTATTCCCGGTTTGCCTGTACGCTTGACCTGCCTTATGCCCATGTGCTGATTGTTTTAGTGGTGCTGTATTTTAATGTCTGGCTAATATGTCATAACTCTGATGCAATTCCTCAGACTTTTGCTGGCTCAGATAATTCTTCTCCAATGGCTACAGGGCAAGGTTATCGCTGTGTTAATGAAGTAAGATACTTATCCTATCCTTGTACATCTTCTATAACTGACTGCCCTTTGCTTTAAGGACACCTTACTTGGATGGCATTTCGTTACGCTGGTTTGTCTGATAGCAAGAGTAGAAGCTCCTTTGACTTTTCTTAAGATGGTAATTGTTGTTTTATTTTAGTCTTCTTTGTTGGTTGAGATGTTTTCATACTTATGGAGACACATTTTGTGTGGCACTGTCTTTGAATCATGGCATTGTTCAAAAGTATTCACTGAATCAGGACTCTTACAGATTCTGTTGGAGATAAATCATTCATCAGAATTTCTGTAAAGCTCACTCATATTTAGATTGCAGGCATAGTCCATTTTTTTTACTATCTTTTTGATACAGATAGTTTAAAGTGCTCAGTATGTAATATTAGTTGACTACCCTCTGCTATTTACAACTTACCCGATAAGCATGCAGTGTTCACTTAAATTAAGACTATGTTCCCCAGGCCTTGGAGTTTGAACTTCTGGTTAGTTTTAGGCATTTAGCAAGAGTAGAATAGCCTTTTGACTTTTCTCAACATCGTGGTAATTTTTTTTTGTAATGGTACTCCTAATTTTGTTATCTACTTAAATGTTGTTATTCTTACTCAGAGACTTTGTTTTGTGTTCTATCTCAGAACTAGGACTTAAAACAGACCTTACTGGAGGCTTTTGTGACAGATTATTAAACTTCTGTTAAGCTCCACTCATATCTTTAGATTGTTGGCTTAGTTCAATTACTTCTATCTTTTGAAATGTATAATAGTCTACAGTGATTCGTGCAATTCTATATGCCCTAATGGTCAAAGGTGGTGAGTTTCTGACACACCACTAGAAAGAGAGGACGCTGGAGAGTGCCCCTTGAAATGTTGAAAAATTCCTTCAGGATGTGTTACGCAGTTATGCGACAGTTTATTACTTCTCAGGTGAAGTCCTTAAAAATATAACCAGAATACCCTTCTTGATGAATGTTTTCGGGTTTTTTGACAAACTTTAATGTAAGGCATGCATAGGCCTTCTTTTGGTTTTCAATGTTGTAGACCTTTATTTTTGTCATTCCTACAGCTTAGAGCTTTGCTAGGCCCTAATAGGCGTTGTACACGGCTTGTATATCCTTTGATGCCTTTCTATGTACTATTTTCTGTCAAAATGAAAGTTTTGGTATCACTTGTCGCATATTGTGATCATGCGAAGGAACTGTTGAGTAAATTTTACAAGACTTCTCTTACCTTTGTTTCCAAATTTATGAATGAAAAAGCCAATGAGGTAGCTCAAATGGCTTTAGGGTACAAAATCATCAAGAAAGAAGACAAGGATCTCAGTCAATTGATTTATAGATAGCCATACTAACTTTTGAAAAGAGGGAAGAAACACAAAAATCTTTGAAGTGGTTGCAAACTAGTCCAAGGATTGGAGGCAACTCATCATAGAATACTTGACCCAACCCAGCGCTAAGGTTGACAGAGCCACTAGATTGAGGTCTTTGAATTTCATCATGTATGATGGCATTTGTGGGGTTGCTAAGATCTGCCAATCTGATCCGATGCACCTTCAAGATCTGAGTAGTACTTGTTGTCTGCAATAGGAACAACTCGTTAATGCCACCCGGCCGATACTAGCCAGAAGGCACTGCGAGCTTAAGTTAGGACATGTATGATAAAGCACACAAGTGATTGTATTTGTAATTGATTGTGTACCTTGTTAGGTTATGTAGCCTCCTTTATATAGGTGTTGATTTGTCCCCAAATCGGTAGTGAACTCGAAAATCAAAGAAGATTCTTATTCTACTCATTGTTATTTGGAAATGGATACAACACGTGGATAAAATAGAATACAGAAAATAAAAGATAAATACTAACCTAACGGAGTAATAAATATGAAGACAAATATACTGAAAGATTAAAAGACAAAAGATAAATTCTATCCTATTCCTATTCCTATTCCTATTTCACCCCTCCTTCAACCACAGAATGTGAGGGCAGAGAGCATCATGAGATTTCCAAAGAGAAAGCGAAATCGAACAACCGTGTGAGTCTTAGTTAAGAAATCAGCCAACTAAAGCGAGGAGAGAACAAATGGGAGATCGATGATACCGGACTGGAGGTGTTGACGAACGAAGTGATAATCAATCTCGATATGCTTTGTCCGCTCATGGAAAACCGAATTGTAGGCAATTTGAGTAGCACTTTTGTTATCACAATAAGGAGATGTGCAAGAATAAAGGAAAATACCCATATTAGACAAAAGTCAATGAAGCCAAACAATTTCAGCAATAGCACGAGACATAACACGATATTCAACTTTAGGAGTAGAACTAGCAGTGATAGATTATTTCTTGTTTTTTTCAGGAGATGAGAGAATCACCAAGAAAGATACAAAAATCAGAGGTGGACTTCTGATCATTGATATCACTAGCCCAATCAATGCCGGTATAGGGTTGAAGAGTCAAATTCGAAGTAGAAGAGAGCAGTAAACACTAGTAGACAGTAGAACAAATATATTGCAAGATACGCAATAATGCAGCCGAGTGGATAGCGTGGGGCAGACACAAATGGACAACATAAGCAATATCAAGGCGAGTCACTGTAAGATACACCAAGCAGCCTACCAGTTCACTATACTCAATAGGATCATCCAAGGGAACACCATCAGAAGCAGAGAATTTGGCATGCAATTCTATGGGAGTATCGACAACCTTGTCATCAGTGAGATTAGCACGATGGAGAACATCGGTGACATACTTGATCTGGGATAAAAGAGAACCCTTTAGAGACGAAGCCACTTTAATACCCAGAAAGTAACGAAGAAGACCTAAATCTTTTATCTCAAATACACGAAAGAGATGGGTTGTCACCTCCATAATGGAAGTAGAATCAAAATTGATGATAATAATGTCATCCACATAACTAACCCTGCAAAAGAATGGCAAAAGCAGGGTCATGCGTATTAGGTTGGAAACCAATCTGGAGAGCAATGGAGTGGAACTACTCATACCGTGTACAAGGAGACTATTTGAGACCATAGAGAGCACGACGAAGACGACAAACAAGCTCAGAAGGATGAGAAAGCCCTGGAGGGAGCACATATAGACTTCTTCTGACAAGTACCCATTAAGAAAGGCTAGTGTTCTAAAGATCGGATTAATCGGTCGATTAATCTGTTGGTCACCTAGGCGAATAGTCGGTAATCGGTTGGTCACCTAGTCGACTACACCCAAATCGCTGAGGGAAATTAGCTGGTCACCTAGTCGGAGTCTAATCGGCGACTAATCGGCTAATCGCTGACTAATCGGACCATCGATTAGTCGGTCGATGGGAAAATGGAAATCAGGCAATTAAAATGACGTAGTATAGATTAAGTATTACTAGGTTTATAAGAACTGCTACAGAACTTACAGAGCTACAGTTCTCTCAATGTCGCGTCTCTCTGCCTCGATGTCCTCTCTCTCTCATACTCTCATTACACTTCACAATTTGTAGATATATACGTATTATATAATATCAGTATTATATTATAGCTTATATTAGTATAATAGTATATAATATCTGTATAATGGTGTATTATATTAGAATAACCTTCAACTTTGTAGAAATATTTATTACAAAAAGGAAAAAACCCGAATAATCCTCCTAGGCCGATTAATTCCCGATTACTAGGCCTAAGTGCTAGAAGGTCCCCCACTGCCCGACTAGCGGCCAGCGATTTTTAGAACATTGAGAAAGACATTCTTAACATCCGACTGAAAGAGAGGCCATTGGTGTATGGCAACCAAGGATATCAAGTGTGAACGGTGGTCATCTTAGCAACAGGAGCAAAAGTCTATTCGTAATCAATTTCATATTCTTGAGCAAACTCCTTTGCAACTAAGTGAGCTTTATGCCGCTCCAAAGAACCATCAAAATGAGTTTTGACTATGTGGACCCGCTTGCAACCAATGAGATTTTTATCAACTGGTAGAGGTACCAAATCTCAAGTTTGAGTTTTATAAACGGCAATAAGCTCACCATTTATGGCATGCACCCAATTAGGATTATTACAAACTTCTTTATAGGACCTGGGTTCAAAATAAGTATGGATACAAGAGAGAAAAGAACGGTAGAAAGAAGAGAAACAAGTGTTAATAAAGTCAAGTCTTATCGGGGGACGACGATTGCGAGTAGGATAACGGTGGTCGGACGGATCATGATCCGAAGAGGCAGGTTGAGGGGCCATGGAGCCGGGAGCCGGGGCAAGAAGAACTACATGATAATCAGAGTAGACTAAGGGAAAGGTCAGAATGAGGGTAAAGGTAGAGGGAGCAAAAGAGGCAACAGGAAGATCAAAAACTTTGATAGTAAAGATGTACTCATCAGAAGGGACAACAACAGGGAAGAAGGGAACAATTGGGATTCTGACCATGAAGACGCTCATATAGACACGAACATGAAAGGAGAGGAGTAAGCATCGGTTCAGAAGATACGCTACAGTGAGCACAACTTCTCCCCAAATCACAGAAGGAATATAGGATGAGAGAAAAAGTCGAGCAGTATCCAAGAGATGACGGTACTTGCGCTCAGCGTGACCATTTTGGGCAGGAGTATCAGAACATGAGGATTGAAGAATAGTCTCATCGGTTCCTACAAAATCTGTAAATGCAAAAAGAAAGCACTCTCCACTCAAATTGGACCAAACAATTTTGACCGAAGTAGAAAATTGTGTTTGCACTATGGTGTGAAAATTACGATAAACTTTGAAAAAAGTCATATTTGTGTGTCAGTAAATAAACTCATGTATACCAACTGAAATCGACAAAAGAGATATAATACATAGAACCACTATTCGTTGCAATTGGGAAGGAGCCCACAAATTAGTATGAATCATACAAAAAGGAGAGGTAGAAGTAGAATTAAAAGGCAAAACAGTCATTTTAACAAACTTGCAACCACTACACTCAGAAATGTCACTAACAGAAATGTTTCCTAAAAGACCACATTTAACTAAAAGTTTCGGATGCTCATTAGATAAATGTCCTAATTTAGAATGCGAAAGATAAAAATGAGATGATGTCTCATTCAAAGAGAAAGATGACAAGGTGGAAATAGATGTTATAGGAATGTGTAGGTCTTTTCAGAGTGTAAAGGTCACCAATTCTACATTCGGTCCTAATATGCTTTTTGGACACTTGATCTTGTACAATACAACTAGAAGAAGAAAACAAAACGTCAAAAGCCGAATCAGAAAATTGGCTTATTGAAATAAGGCTTAAAGACAATTGGTGCACATATAGATATTTAAGATAGACAGTAAATGAGATGAGGTAGGAAGAATAGAACAAATAGAAACATGTATAGGAAATCCATTGCAGTGGCAATACTATTGGGGGAAATAAGGAAATGCAGTCACTTAGGAGAGACAAATTGGGGGTCATATGATGAGAATAACCAGAATAAAAAATCTATGTGGTGGGTAAGATACTGGTGGTGTTAGAACCACACAAACCCGAGTGAGTGGTGGTCATGGTAGAAGCTTGTGGGGAACCCTTTTCAGTTGTAGCAATGAAAACTTAACAATGATGATACTGGTCAAATGAAAGGGAAGATGGACCACTTTCAAGGATAGAAATTGAAAGGTTGTTGAAGGACGATGGTAATGTTGTGGTGGGCAAGTTGAATCAGAAGAATTATGCCCCTTATGTGCAAGCTTAGGGCACACATTGGGCAAGTTGAATCAGAAGAATTATGCCCCTTATGTTGTGCAAGCTTAGGGCACACATTCTTCCAGTGTCCCTTTTGATGACAAAAGCTACACTCATCCATAACAACTCGCGGTTTTGATTTCCAGTAACTTTGAATAAGATGTGCTAGTGGATGAGGTAGGATAGGTGTTGAATGCTGACTAGATGGAGCTATTGGAGTAGCAAAGACAGGCTGAGCTGGAGATTTGACATAAGATACTTTGAACTTGGTTTCCTTAGTAATCAGTTCACGAACTACCCCATCAACTGAGGGTAAGGAAGACCGATGCAAAATAGCCCCACGAAGAGGTTCAAATTGATCTCGAAGAGTCATAAGGAACTGCACAAGACGTTGCTTCTCACGGTAATGCACATAACTATTAAGTAATTGGTGATCTGCTGGTTCGATGAGAGCTAACTAATCCCAGTAATTAGTCATCTCATTATAGAATTCCTAAATTGACTTATCTTTTTGAGTGGAACTCCGAATACACATCTCGAGTTCATATTGCTTAGCAAAATTTGATTCAAGGTACATGGTCCGTAAAAAGTCCCATACTTTCTTTGTTATATCATATTTAGAAAAGTTCATGCCAATACTTGGTTCTACGGAGTTTTGAAATCAAGTAAGAATTTGAGCATTCTCCATATCCCATTTTGCAAGGGCAGTGGCATGCTCTTTTATTTTTGGATCAGAGGGTTGCAATACTGAGCCATCTACATATCTCCAAAATCCTTTACCAACAATAAAATTTTCATGACATTTGACTAATAAGAATAATTGTTACCCGTCAATTGGATATACTGATAGCTTGTGTTTTATCCTCAAACACGATGAAAGTACAGATCAGAAGCCACTTGTAGATGGACAGAAGTTCGGCGAGAGTCACCGGAGATGTGCAAAAGTTTGGCGAGGGTCACTGGGGTGCAAGAAGGGTCTGGCAAGGCTTGCTTGAGATAGACGAAGTCGGAATAGGTAAAATCTGATAGAAAACAGCCGAAAAGCTTGAAGACCAACTGTGATCTGATCAATCAGAGGTTATTGAAGCTTTTCGGAAGTCCGGCGAGACTCGTCAGAGTATGAGAGGGCTCCAGCGAGGGTCGCTGGTCGTCCGGCGAGAGAGAGAGAGAGAGAGAGAGAGAGAGAGAGAGAGAGAGAGAGAGAGAGAGAGGTCACTGGTTGTGGGTCTGCTAAGCGAGAGGAACAGCAGCAATCTACTGCGACAGGGAACAGCAGCAATCTGCTGCCAGAGGTCGCTGATGGTTGAGAGATCTGCTGCTTCGCAGCTTCTGACAAAGGTCTGTTGTTGCAACAGGAACAACGAGAGGGAGAGAGATATGCGATCTGCTGCTGGAGGTCGCCGATGGTCGAGGGATCTGTTGCTTCGCAGCTTCTGACAAAGGTCTGTTATTGCAAAAGGAGCAATGAGAGAGAGGGAGAGATGCTATCTTCTATGGTTGGGGTTGCTACCGAACTGTTTTGATACCATGAAATCAGAGAAGATTCTTATTCTGTTTTCGTTGTTATTTGAAAATAGATACAACACGTGGATTAAATAGAACACAGAAAAAAAAAAAGAATGCTAACTAAGTGATAAATACGAAGACAAACAAACAGAGAGGATAAACAAAATAGAAGATAACAGATAAAAGATAAATACTACTCTATTCCTATTTCACAAAATCATCCCGAGATCCTATTACAAGACAAGAAATAAGTAACTATTAGCTGGTCATTCTTGATCTACCCAAAGACAAGAAAGAAGCTATTTCCTTTGAGATTACGTTGGCTGGTCGGTCGGTGGCTTTGAATTCACATCGGTTTCTCTCTTCTTTTGACACAGTTGCAGTGGCTGCAAGAAATGAGTAAAGGTTATGGCTGTTTCGGTTCAAAGGAGATTTTAGGTGAAGGTGTATTTTCAGGGTTAAGTCAAATGACCATGAAGCCTGTGGGGCCCTTAATTTAGTATTTGGGTTGGGCATAATCTGTTGGACTTTGAGTCCATGTGGTAGCCACACCCCCATTAGCTCGGACTGGCAATGGCCTAGGGGACCAGGTATCTGTCCAGTCCAGAGTCCCCAGTGCGAAGTTATCTATCCAGTTTGAACACCCTTTCTGGCAAGGTGTCAAACAGGGCCTTTAAGTCGTCCACATATTCATTATCAGCAGATTTGGACCTGAGAGCCTTTGAAATGGAGTAACAATAGCTAATCGTCATGAAGCCTAAAAGTCTGTTAAGGGCCTCCATGACTGTAATGATGCGAAAGAAGTTGCCACTAACTTGGCGGGCTGAATTTCCAGAATTGGAAATCTTCTTGGAGAAAATTGCTTCGGGTAACTTCCTATCAGTGTTGACGATGGCAATGAGGGGCATTATTATGAGAATTATTGACGCTGCCGAATCTGATACATTACATGCCGCTTGATCCCACGAGGTTATTGCCTGATAAAAAATTCCTTAACTCCAAAGTCATTTTCAATAGAAATTGGAGAGGAGGAAGAAGACTTACATGGTTTCGAACAGGGATTGCGCAGGGAACAACAGAAGCATTTGATGGAGGGCGGAGATTTTAAGAATGAAGGTAATCAGAGGAGAAGATCAAGGTGCGAAGGGGAAGCTATGTCCCCTTGTCAGTATTTATAAAGCCTCAAAAGATTTGGCGCCTGAAGGACTTTCCAGGAATGTGCCCAAAGTAATTCAAACGTCTCGTCGCATTTAATGATGTCACTTCAGAGTGCCAGGTGTCAGTCAGTGGTGAATGGAAGGAAAGATTGGCGACTGCTCAGATTCACCTCTCTCCTGTTCTTTATCACTGCCTTCTAAATTGGTCATGGAAGGGTGCTTGAATACACCATCCTAGGTGTTTCCAAGGCCTTCTAACCCCTTTCTTCTCAGCATCTTAGAGCTCGGATTGGACCAGACCAAAAATGGTGGTCATCAGGTAATATCATCATTGTTTTAGTGTTTTTACAACAAGCAAATGTTTGTGTTTGTTGTTGCATGAAAAGTGCTAATAGTTTGGAGGCAGGGTCCTGGGCAAGGCTAAGGCACGTGTGGATTCTCATGCCGCGCACTGGAGTGTCATGGGAGGTTGAGTCAGATACGATTAGGTGTTGACGTCAGCCTGCACTTAAAAAATTGGGTAGTGAACACGGTATATGGAGGATTGAATACGTTATATAAAAGGGTGGGTGCCCCCTAAGTCACACAACAGGGGAGTGGGTGCGAGAACAAGATTATCGTTTATGATTACATTGACATTGGGAACGTCCTAGAGCGTGTGTATGCATAAATCTGGTCAGAGAGGCATGTATTGTTATCTGTCTTAGAATCTGTGTCTTACCTTGTGGAGGAAACTCATCGGCAGTTGCCAATTCATGTTATATCTTCTAGTCCCATGTCATTTAGTAGTTAGAGGTGAAAGTTTCTTTGGTCCGATAAATTCCTACTGATGTACATGCCCCATGTTGCCTGTGCAAGCTCTCCATCATCAAAGCTATGTGGTTTAAGTTTAGGCATGTGCAAGCATTTGCTGATTCACGAATTGACGCAACTCAGTTCTTGAGTTAAGTCTGCATTCTCCTTAGTTCGTCGATCCGTGATTTCACAGCGGAAGCGGTGGGTAGAGTTACTATGTTGGTGTTACTTGTGAGTGCTTATGTACATGCTTATATTGGTAGTTCTATAATTAACAGCCAAACTCCATAATTTCAGATGAATTTTTGTATGGTTTGCAGCCACAACATCAGCAGCAAATTCCGTCCAAGCATCATTTGGAACCACTTTTGCATTCTCCCCAGTTCCATCCTCTGCATCACAACCATCAACATCCTGTTCAGCAAACTCAACATGCAGCTCCATTTTCTCACAACCATCAGTGTGGCCCACCTTCACATTTGCCTGGAATTGCTCATTCCCAGCAGTCTGCAACCATTTCCCAGCACATAGCTTGCTTACAACCACTCTCAGGAAGCCATGTGGGAGGGCGCTTGCATGTATTGGTCAGTTCTCTTTGGAATACATTATTGTTGCTTTTCTATCATCATGTTACTTTGCATAGACTATCTCGCACTGATCATCGCTTGCATGGAATGGGGACATGATAAATCTCTATCAGTTTGAGCACTGAAGACATGCTCAATCAAATTGATTCACTTGTCCACACAAAGCTTTGGACAGTTGCATAATTTGCTTTGGCATTGGTTGTCTGTCGGCCTCAGTCTCCTTTAAAGAGTTCCCTACCAAGGAATTCTTTTGCAGTTGTGTGATAAGTAAGGGCGTTTGGTGTGCTTCGTTTAACAGATTGGCAGAGAAAGAAATTTTGTTTTAGCCATCTGGAAGGTGCAAGTCAATCAACTTGTTAAGTATCTTATTGGGAAGTGCCTGGTCAGAGTAATGACACCAGTAATGCCTAACTATACTGCCTCACTTTTATATTTTCCTACCACAAACCATGGCACATGATTGTAACAGTGAACAAGCAGCAGCCTGATGGCGCAGATCTTCATAGGTCAATGGATAAGAGAATGTGCATAACATTCTACTTACGACATCAGTAATGTCATTCTTTTTCTTCTTCTGTTGGACCCCCTTGTTCTCTCTCGCTCTCTCATGATACTGAACTGTATGTTGTTAGAAACTGTAAATTGAAAATATTACAAGAAAACCTAACTGTGGTGAATGAGCTAAGAAATCCAATGGTGTATGGATTAAAAAATGATGGTGGGAAAAAGAAATACTAGTTTGACTGCTAAATTGGACACAAGTTCAAATGGTATTGTTGGGGTAAAAGGTGGTAGAAAGACCTTTGATAATGCTCATTCACCAGACACTAACTGGAAAAATGGACACACCGCAAGTTCAAATGGCATAGTCGAGGGAAAAAGTGTTAGAAAGACCTTTGATTATGCTAATTGCCCCAGACTTTAATTTCTCAAAGTCCTTAATCTCAGGAAGGCCTCCCAAATGAAAGTTGTCGTTCCAGATTGCTTAAACTCCCATATTTGTTTGGGCTAGGTGGAAAGGCCTTCACAATGTCTGATAATTATGCAAGACATTCATGAACTTGATCAACCAAGATAAAAAAGTTGATGTTCATGTAGGATATTATATCAATAATATTCACAAATACTTGTATAATTGTAGTCAGTCAAATTAAAATAATACCATTTCAAAGATATTGAGCCCATCTATTGACTCATATGATAATAAACTTATAATATCCTACTCGAAAAGGTAGACTACTTTGGATTTGATCTTGTGAGAAGTTCTGCAAAGGTAGATTGCCTCTTTGAATATGAAGGGCATCCTGTATCTGTAGAAGGCTTTGAGTCTAGAATTGAGACAAATCCTGCAAAGGAAGACTACCTCATATTTGATGAGAGGAATCCCACTAGAGTAGATTGCGTCTTTGAATTTGGATAGCCCGAAACTAAGCTTTGATTTTTATAGTGTATCTTCAATATCTATGTAGTCCTATTATGGCCAAATCTTCTATGATTCACAATTCGCTCTGATTCAAAATTAAGAAAAGCGCTATTTTGATTGGCGATTTGACAATCTTGGAAGTTGAGGCTGTTTTACTAAAACTATTTGTTTTCTAGCCTACTCGGGGTAATATGGTCATATCTTATAATGCACAAATGATATCGAAGCCAAACTACTATGGTTAGAAAGTAAACTCAAATTATCTTTCCAAAGGTTTAAATCACGTAGAAACTAAAGCTCGATAGTGGCAGTGGCTAGCCTTCAAAGTTTGGCTTTGTAGTCTTGATTGTGTTGCCTCAAAATCGATTGCGGTTGCAAGATCAACTTTTTGTGATCATCCAGTCGCGTGGTCAAGAGCACCAAACCACCTTTAGCTTGCACTAGCGCACCTTCAAAGTTGTGGCCGCTATCGATTGGCTTCTGCAACTACCTTCCCAACTGTTGCAAACACATAGCGAGAATGGTAAGGCGATCGACTATGCGACGCGTGATATAGACAACATACAAAAAGCATAGATGCGACTATCGGTATATAGAACCTTACGAAGTTGGTTTGATTGGCATGGATGGACACGGACTTACTTCCTTTTTCAGCATGTTTATCATGGTCACAATTTTTTTTTTTATCTTTCCTATTCTTCAAATCCCAAATATTTATAAATAGGGCCTAGGTTCACCATGAATGTGATCAACCAATATCCAAACATATCAACAATTAGTCAGAATTATGGTAGTGGTATACACTTCATAGTTCGTGTGAGGAAGATGACAAATTTGTTGTTTCCTATTTTTTGGTGATTTGTTTCCTATTAGGTTGTTTTTAAATAAAGGGACATGGAAGGTTGTTTCCTATTATCTCTCTAGTTTTTTAATTTTGTAATTTATTCCTTAATTTAAAGGATTGTTAGTTTCTCTAATTGTGGAGAATCATTGACAGATTTGTTGCCAAGTTTCTTTATATAAGATCTTTGCCTTACACGTAAAAAGTATTGAGAGGAATTCCTCTATTCCATATTTCTTCATGGTATCAGACCGCGATAACGGTCATTATGCTTTCTGTTAACCGCGCTCTCCTCTCTCCCCAATTTTTATGACAGGCAAACCTCCAACGTTTCCCTGGGGAACGGCCATGAGTAGCACCAAAGGTAATGACGGCTCGGAGACCTCGATCCCCTTGCAGCCAACCCCAATGACGGTTGCCATAGTTCATGTCCCTTACTCAGATAATTACTCTCTCCAAATCACCTCTAATAAACTTCACGGAAAAAATTACCTGCCATCGTCATGATCTGTGGAGATGATTATTCGAGGGAAAGGCAAGTATGGCTACCTTGGTGGGTCTGCCAAGAAGCCTGCAGAGTCAAAACCATAACAGAGTCGTAGTAGTAAAGCATCGATTGCCAAGGCACTAACCATTGGATTTTCGCCATCTCCTGAAAAATGGTTAACAACAACATATAAGCCGAATCTTGTAGGACAAGAAGTTAAACCATTGTTTGATGACGTTTAAAACACGTCTCATATCAAAATATATAGGTTTTCAGTTTGTATAAGAGTACACATTAAGCACATGTTTTAATTATAGAAATATGCAAGTGAAAACCACATGCATTTCATGAGACCCCGTCACGACTAGCGACCAATGCAACCTATGCGTGAACCTGCATATTGTTTCCATCTCCAATCATTTACAGGATCTCAACGTAGGAATACTCACATCCGGAGCACTTCCATTAGTTTTACGGGCTCTCACTGCACGCCTATCTACACGGGGCACCTTCATTAGATTTACGACTCTCACCGCATGCCTACCCACACACAGGGTACCTTCATTAGTTTTATGGAATCGAAACCGCCAGAATCACAAAGACAGCGTTGTGAGGGCAATCACAACTCGTCGATGACCATGCATATGGACAGCAACCATCAATACACGACCATGCACATGCGACAATGTCCTTACAAAATCTTTTCATAATATCCATCTAAAATAATCTAACCAATAGCAAAATTTGAAAAAAAATATGCATTTCTACCATTAGAAAACCCTATTTTACCGGTTCAAAACGTTTCTGGAAAATAACTTTGAATCACAATTCTACCTGTTGAAAACATGCCACAACCAATTCAAAAGCTTTTTGGAAAATATTTTCAAAAATATGGTCCCCGTTCAAAATGCTACTGGATTATTTTCTTAAAATAGTCTCTACCAGTTCCAAACTCCTCCTACTAGTTGAAAATGATTTTGGAAGACATTTCTACCGGTTGACACACTCCTTCTACTAGTAGAACGTGTTTTATGTGAAAAGTGCAGAATACAACAAAACTCGAATCAAACCCTATTTATCACGTATCAAACATCGAATATTCATCAAAATCATAGAAAGCACGATACAAACGATGAACTAGACTATTGTAAACCAAAATTTAACAAGTGATCCTATCTCAATACGAAGAACACTTAAACCCTAGCAAACTAAGTGATTTGTCCGATTGTTCGCGAACACACCCAATCCTTGGCTCAAATCAAAGCTCTTGACGCTAGATTGATGTTCCTTCCCCGTGTTCTCTGAGAATTGGAAAGATGGACGCTCGTAACAGATCCAACACCCTTGAAAAGAATGGGAAGCACTCGAATGTAAGACGTTTAGTTAGTTTTTTTTCTTTAGAATAACACATTAGGGTTAAAAATCTAATTATATACCCATTAATAATCAAATCACACTTTAAACCCTCAAGTTTGGCAACATCCCAAATTAGGTTCCTAACTTACCATAAATTTACAATAAAGCCCCTATTTCTCAGTTGTTCAAAATAACCAAAACTAAAATAGCTTACAACACCGGGACGATCCCTACATGATTGATACTTTGAGCAGACGAGCATCTCGGCTTATTGTTGTCAAGAATCATAGCTCGGGTTTAGAGTATCTCAAAGAACCATATGCGGAAGATGAAGTCTTCAACGAAGCAAGGACAAAGTGTAAGTTGGATTTCCCAATTTCAATAAAATTTCAACCACTTGAAGGGTTTATGTTCCTCGATCCCCATAACACATTATCAAAGAGACCCATGGTGCGGGTTGAGTGGACACTTAGGACGAGATGAGAGTGTCTCATCAGTTGATGCTCGTTAGTATTGGTGGCAACTTTAGCAAGATGTCGAATGGTACGTGAAGCGTTGGTTGTCTGACAGCTAAGGGACAAACATAACATACTAATCTGTGTACACCTCTTCCCTAATTGAAGCACCTTGGGAAGATCTTTTCATGGATTTTGTCTTTGGACTTTCGAGGACACAACGAGATATAGATTCTATCTTTGTCATTGTTGACTGATTCTCTTAGATTACACATTTCATTCCTTATAGGAAGATGTCTGATGCGAACTGCATCACTCAGTTGTTCTTTTGAGAGGTGTTTCGTCTTCATAGTTTGTCGAAGACTATCGCTTCAGATCGTGAGAACAATTTTCGTAGCCACTTTTGATGAACTTTAAAGAAATGACTTATACTTCTTTGCAGTTTAGCACTACATGTCATCCTCAAACCAATGGCCAACCAGAGGTGATGAATGACACCGTTGAGAATATTTTGCCAAGTTTGTGTCAAGATAGTCAAGGCAATGTGATTTTGTTCTCTCAGGTGGAGTTTGCATTCCGCATTGTATTGAATCGGTCCACTGGCGAATCACTGTTTGAGATTGTCTATGTGCATTGTCCAGTGCATACACTAGACTTGATGCCCCTTCCTAAGCTTCTGGGGATGAGCATTGTTGCTAATCATATGGCAGAAAGGTATTGATCAGTCATGCAGGGGTTAAGTAGAAGTTGGAAGAGGACAAGCATAGACGAGTGAAGGCTTTCGAAGATGGAGGCATGGTAATTGTACACATGGGAAAAAGAGAGGTTTCCAGTGGGTGCAACAAGTTTTAAATAGAAGAAGATTGGTCTTGGTCGTATTTTTGTGGAAGATCAACAATAATGCTTATGCGGTGGACCTTGTAGATCTAGCTATCTTTGAGATTTTCAAAGTTCTGGATTTGTTCGAGTTTCTTGCAATTCTAGAAATAGTAGCACCCTTAGTTGACTTGAGGAGGAGTTCTTTCAAAAGAAGAGGAGACTGATGTATAGAACAAATCGCAACATATTTTTTTGAAAGGATTTGACAAACACAAACGAAGGAAAAATCGTTGATGGGGATCTTTTATTATGGGAACAAGGTTAGGATTTTTTTTTCATTTATGGGAACTTTAAACATTCTTAGTTAGCAAGAACTTGCCTAGTTTGATCCCTACCATAAATAGGATTTCTTTACCTACAAATAAGGATGTGACCTACCTTGGGAATTGATTCAATCATTAAGTAATGATTTGGGAGTATACTCTATTCTTTGTGGATTCAAGAGCTGTAAACTAGGAGGAGATCTAGTAAAACCACGCCTGTTAGAACGATATCTGACCCTTCATCTATTAGGACGATGGCTAGTTTTCATTCTGCTACAAAGCTACATCACTTTCCATTCGCACATTTTTTCCATGCCCAGTAGGACGTTGAGCGTTTTGGAGGATACCATGACTGGCAAAGGTAGACCAAGGCTTGCAAACAAGCCTAGCCAGTGAAGTTAACGCGCCATACTTCTCGCTCAGATTAAGCCCTCACACTTATAACCGTAGCAACTCGCAGGAGTTTAAGTGCCCGAGACCGTTTGATTGCGGCCAACCAGGAATTGAGAAGTCTCAGGCATAACTGACCAAGGCCATCTGCAACATTTGGCCTCAGTGGCTGAGCAGACAGCAAATTCTATGCATTGTAATGTAGTGATGTTTTATTTCAATAGCAACATAGTAGATGGTAGGCTTGGAATCCCATATTCTTGTCTAGTTATTTGTTTCATGGGTTGAACATTTTGTGGCTCACCGTTAAATTTCCAATATAGGAGTAAGTAAACAACAGGTGGTAAATTTAACTGCATAAATTTCAGAATGTATGACTACGCAACAACAAACACCCCCCAACACCCCACC